>ML661885.1:34121713-34279752 GCA_007570785.1 Antilocapra americana
AAAAAGACCTCTGGTAGCTTGATAGGAATTGCATTGAATCTATAGATTGCTTTGGGTAGTATACTCATTTTCACTATATTGATTCTTCCAATCCACGAACACGGCACATTTCTCCATCTGTTTCAATTGAAATATTTAAAGAGAATTTGTTTGCTTATTTTAATTATATTGCTAGTTAATATCCCTAGCAGTATAGAGCAGAGGTCTGAGTTGTTAGTCACAACTTCCTTCCCAATTATGAGAATTTAAAGAAGCCATGATCAAGATTATTTATTAATATAGTTACCAATTATGCACATATTTTTTGCACATTATACTTCAAATTAATGTTGTTCTCATTTATAGATTAATTTATATAATCTATAAAAATGCAAAGTAGAAAATAAAATCACAAATAATTCTAAAACTGACTCCTAAAGGTTTTAAAATGCTTATTTCATCACATTTTAGAATTTGTATCCCTTCCTCTGTATACCCTAATACATGATTTTTTTCATGAATTTAAAAAGTTAATTTATTAGTAGTGGCAACAGTGAGAATTTCTGTTACATAACAGTTGTCAGATAGAATAGTTTAAGACCAATTTCTCTAAAACAGGTTCTGTTCATTATCTCCATAAATTTAATGCATTATCTCTCTTGTTCATATATTAGGTAGGTTTATTTAGTACCTTACTACATACTGCAGCTAACTCTCCTGAAGGTTGTGCTTCCGTCAGTATTGTTTATAATCAGGTATTTTGTTGCTAGAGTATTGAGGGATTTCGGTAGTCGTGAGAGAGAAATCACATTTTAAAAATTTACAGCAAACTATCACAGCCCTGGCCTTTTTACCGTCCGATCATAGGCAGAAAAAGTTTAGTTAAATTTCTATAGTGTTAAAGAAGTGTTGTCTAGTCAGTTGGTTTTTATCTGCTGTTAATCTGCAACACAAATGACTGAACTCTCAGTCCATTCCACAGGTGATAACTTCAGCTTGTCTACTCTTTGATTTTTATCAAAAAGTGGATTGAATGAAACAGTGTGAAAGGGAAATAATTGTTCAAACACATAGTTCATTTATTCCTTTAGCCAGTCTCCTTTTTAACCTGAATTTTAATCTGCTTTTTCATCTGAATCAAAATGGGTTTCCAGAAGCTGTTTACATAGATTCCATTGTTGTGGGAACCTCACTTATGTCTTCCCACCAGCTCCCAAAGAACTGTCTCCATTGAGCATTCTCCCTTCAAGGTCTGTTGAGGGTTCTTTGATGTCACAATTAATGCTGTTAAAGGTGTTCTCATAAATTTTACACCGTTGTATCTAGAGCCTTTTAGACATCATGATCAGATGAAAGAGTTTCAGATGCCATAATCTCAACACAGTAACTGTTATTCCTGAATTTACTTTAGCTACTAAACCTGCTTATCTTCCTGTGTTCCCTTTTCCAATAATTAGAGTAACTATACAACTTGCCACATCAGTCAATCACTGATGTTTACCATGCCATCTATATCTCTAAAATCCATCCACCTTTCACAAGCCTCACGCCCTGACTTAGTATTACTGATAATTTTCTGGAGCCCCAAGCTCCAGTATGGCTCACCAAGGCACTGTCACTGATACTGTTTATTTAACACTTGAAATTTTGTTCATAATGGACTTTTAAAAATTATTTTTGGTTTAAAAATATTTTGTTAAAATTATTCACATTAATATCAGCACTAATTAATATTTTAATATCAATTTTATAGAAACTTAAATATTTTATTATGTGTTATTTATCTTGGTTTTGGAGTTTGGGGTTAAATTTTGTGTCTGAGGCAAGTACCTCACTCACTTTAGTCCCAACAGTGCTTCCCAGATCCCCATTTCTTGGCTTCCCTAGTTTTCTTTTTCACCTGAGTCAGAAACAAAATATGTGCAAAGGATTAGAGGATGGGAGGAAGGAAGAGCAGAGGGATCAGTACTTTGCCTTCCAGTCTAAAGCTGTTACAAGGGAGGTGGGGAGGAAGACTTAATACCAAGTAAAATTTAAATTGTTAGTAATTACCTTGGACTGATCACTCAATTTCTGATTAAGATCATATTTGTGATTTAAAGTAACTGTAGGCTGAATTACCTGAAAGGTAATGGAATAGTGGGCTTCCCAGGTAGTTCAGCTGGTAAAGATCCGCTTGCAATGCAGGACACCCCAGTTTGATTCCTAGGTCAGGAAGATCCCCTGGAGAAGGGATAGGCTACCCACTCCAGTATTCTTGCCTGGAGAATTCTCATGGACAGAGGAACCTGGCAGGCTATAGTCCATAAGGTCGCAAACAGTCGGACATAACTGAGCAACTAAGCACAGCATGATGGAATAGTATTATGCCCACTACTGTTTCATCTAGGGCTGAGTGAACTTTTCTCCAACTAAATAAGGGGAAAGATCAAAACAGAAAAAGTCTGATGTTCCTAGTTATGTCACAAGCCAGGCTTGTTTTACATATTGATCATGTCAGTTTATTTGATTGCTTTATTTCCTTATTAAGAAGGTTTACATTTAAAATCCAGAATGGTACCCAGTGCATGGTGCGTGCTTGTTAATGTGGTTCAGTTGTGTCCGACTCTGTGTGATGCTGTGGATTGTAGCCTGCCAGGTTCTTCTGTCTGTGGGATTCTCTAGGCAAGAATACAGGAGTGGGTTGCTGTGTACACCTCCAGGAGATCTTCCCAACCCAGGGATTGAACCCACATCTCTTAAGTCTCCTTTATTGACAGGCAGGTTCTTTACCACTAGTGCCACGTGGGAAGCCTGCCCAATGCATGGTAGGGGCTTGATATTTGGCATTTGCTTATTAATTTATTCAGTAAATATTTATAAAAATCTACTATGAGCTATCTACTTTTCCATCTGCTAGGAACAGAGAGTGATAAAGGAGGCAAACCCCAGAGAAGCATTCGTGTGTGTGAAATGAAGATTTAAATAAATGAGTCAACCACAATTCTCAGTGTTTCTCTATGAAGATTTACTTGAGTAATTTCTTTATAAATGCACATCAGAGTCTATCTTGTTTGTTCTGAGGAATAGTTTTTTGAATTTTGTTCTGAATCCAATAACATCTTTGTTTCTTTTTAATACAATTCTGATTTTGTTTAGGAATCCACCTTTCCTTATGAAGGGAAACGCCTATTACCAGGAATTTGACCTGATTAGTTGTAATGAAAGTATATATCCCTTCACCTCCACCCCCAATTTGATTGGGATATAATGCTAATGAAGGTATTTCTAATCTTGTTGGCTATGGTTGGTTTTGGTATGGCCATGCAATTTAGGTCGATTTTATCTGAGATGTTTTCCAAGAGCTTTTGGAAAAGTTTTCCTGTATTGAAAACCTTATCAGTGGTGCTCAACTGTTGGCAGTTGACCTCCCAAGGGACATTTGGCAATGTCTAGAGACATTTTTGATTGTCACAACTTGGGGAATGCTATTGGCATCTAGTGGGTAGAGGTCAAGGATGAAGGTCAGCATCCTACAAGGCTTGGTACAACATAATAAAGAAAGATGTGGTCCAAATGTCATTGGAGTTAGTTGTGTTGAAGTGGAGAAATCCTGACCCAAAACACACAGGGAAGCATGTAGCCTGATGATTTCTTACTATCAGACAGCCATGCAAAGACTAGCTTTAGGATGAAGCCCAATACCATAGATGCTAGAAAGAAGAGAAGGATCATGGGTTCTTGATTACACCTCCAAGTAGTTGTATCAACTGATATTAAAGCTGATCTTGGCTTTGGACTGTCAGTTGTCTGAGCCAACATATTCTCTAATTGCTTCTGCCAGTTTGAGCTGGATCATTTTTTCATAGCCATTAAAAATCATTCTAGCCTATTTAAGCTGGTACATTCTTTTTTATTACACAGTGGTAATTCAGTTACTGATTTCATTTTGCTTTGGTTTTCAATCAAAAGATTGTTTTAAGTTTAATAACCACAGGACTTTCTTTTACCTGAATTTTCTATATAGTCTTTTTAGTTTGATTCATATATTTTATACTGAATATGTTTAGTACACATTTTTAAAATTGTAAATTTTATTGAATTACATAGGCTAGATAATACATTGTTGTTGTTGTTTGGTCACTGTGTCATGTGCAACTCTTTGCAACCCCGTGGACTGCAGCACGCCAGGCTTCCCTGTCCTTCACTGTCTCCTAGAGTTTGCTTAAACTCATGTCCATTGAGTTGGTTATGCTAACCAACTAACCGTCTCATCATCTGCCTCCCCCTTTTCTTCCTGCCCTCAATCTTTCCCAGAATCATGATCTTCTCCAGTGAATCAGCTCTTCACATCAGGCGGCCAAAGTATTAGAGTTTCAGCTTCAGCATCAGTCCTTCTGATGAATATTCAGGGTTGGTTTCCTTTAGGATTGCCTGATTTGATTTCTTTGTTGTCCAAGGGATTCTCAAGAGTTTTCTCCAGCACCACAATTCAGAAGCATCAATGCTTTGGCATTCAGTCTTCTTTATGGTCCAGCTCTCATATCCATACATGACTACTGGAATAACCATAGCTTTGACTAGACAGACCTTTGTCAGCAAAGTGATGTCTCTGTTCTTTAATACACTATCTTGATTTGGCATAGCTTTTCTATGGTGACCCACAAACTGATGAACAATAATACCAAATAAGTTCTCACACTTTTACAAAGATTCTAGGCCCCACATCAGTCATCTCATCCTGGGGATCCAGCAAAGGGACTGGGAATCCCCACGGAATCTGACTTTGAAGAACAGCAGGATTTTATTACCGAACTTCCTCAGGACTGGGGAAACAGAGACTCTTGGAGGCCACAAACAACATCTTGAGATAATACATAATAAGGACTAAAGAGATATATGTTGAAATTTTGAGTAATTGTATACCAATTTTTTTTCAATTTTTATATGATATATTTATTTGGTTTTTATGGTCTTTGAAAATTGTATAGCGGTACTTGAAATAACTTGGAGACAACATGGGAGTCAAAACTCCATCTGTAAGCACTGGTTTAAGAGATTGAAGGGCTTCCCAAGTGGCGCTAGTGGTAAAGAACCAGCCTGCCAATGCAGGAGGTATAAGAGATACGGATTCAATCCCTGGGTCAAGAAGATCTCCTGGAGAAGGGATAGACTACCCACTCTAGTATTCTTGCCTGGAGAATCCCATGGACAGGGAAGCCCGGCAGGCTACAGTCCATAGTATCTCACAGTCAAACATGACTGAAGCGACTTAAAACAGCAAGGGATTGAAATCTGTCGATTAACCTCCTTTTTTTTTTTTTTCCT
Organism: Antilocapra americana; assembly: GCA_007570785.1. Lineage (NCBI taxonomy): Eukaryota > Metazoa > Chordata > Mammalia > Artiodactyla > Antilocapridae > Antilocapra > Antilocapra americana. The sequence continues at coordinate 34,127,000 of ML661885.1, forward strand.
CCCTGCAAATGGTATATCTAACCATTCTCTTCTTAGGCAAAAACAAATGTGTAGAATTATGTCAGTTCTGTTATACCATGAATGTTGTAAAATAGACCTTTAAATATTTACAGAATAATTGGACCAGCCCTTAAGGATTTTTGAGCTCTTAACCTTCGTTTTCCAATTTTATATTCACTAATTTCCTTCAGATTCTTTGAAACAGATTTGTTTCTCCCACTCTATCTCTAAAATAAGAATAATTATGAAGTGAAAGTGTTACTCAGTTATGTCCAACTCCTTGCAACTCCATGGACTGTAGCCTGTCGGGGTCCTCTGTCCATGGGATTTTCCAGGCAAGAATAGTGGAGTGGATTGCCATTTGTTTCTCCAAGGGATCTTCCTGACCCAGGGATCAAACCCAGCTCTTCCACATTGCAGGCAGATTCTTTAACATAGAGACCTACAAAAATGTAATATGAAAATTAGTAGGCACAAACAACTATATAATATTTTATAAAGCTGAAAATAGATATAAGAGATGAACAATAACTAGCCAAAGTGTTTTAGAAACATAACTATAGTTTAGTAAAGTCTCAGAGGGGAAAAAAAAGATATCACCTTGACTAATATATAATTAGCCAACTTATAGTTGAATTTATTTTGTACTGCCAATGTATTTGTACTGGGGCTTCCCTGGTGGCTCAGGGGTTAAAACAAAAGTGTGCTTTGCAATGCAGGAGATGCAGGTTCAATCCCTGGGTCAGGAAGATGCCCTGGAGAAGAAAATGGCAACCCGCTCCAGTAATCTTGCCTCGAAAATCCCAGGACAGAGGAGCCGGACGGGCTACAGTCCATGGGGTCGCAAAGAGTCAGACACAACTTAGCAACTAAACAACAAAAATATATTTGTACTATTAGGAAAAACTACCACATTTCCTTTTTGTTTGTTTTGTCAGATCTCTTGCTATTCTCGTACATAATCTGAAAGTTACTGGGATGTGTAATTAACATAGCATTAGAAGATTTTAGTTAATTTAATCTCTTTTTTCACAGTTTCCTTTTTTTCTGTATAATTCTCAGAGTCAAATATGCCCTCAACTTTTTTAGATAAGACAGATTCACTATCAAAACAATCAAGGCCCTGTTGCTAAATGAGAGAAAGAAAGGTTCAGAAGTTTTGGATATTTATATGTCACTTGCAGGCTCTAGGGATAAAAAGGGTTCTTTTGGCACATTGCCTTGTGTAGAAGAAAGCAGAGCATGGGAGGGAGGGAATTCCAGAGCCTTAGGACCCTGACCTAGGGACTTTCTCTTCAATTCCTAGACCATCAATCCTGAGATCTGCCAATTGCCTTGAGTCAGTGATGGGGGAGGAAGGTATGGGGTTAGAATGTCAGAAGACTTCCTGGCAGGGTGAGTCCTGGAGCCTTGAAGTTGAAGGTAGCATTTCCAAATACTTTCAGAGTTGTTGCAAGTGTCAGGAACCAAAGATTTGTGAGTTCTGTCCTTACTCATGCTTCACCCCTCTAACCTTTGTCCAGCGCTGGCCTGCGCAAGTGCTGTAAGTAGCTGCCAGCGAAGTGTGATTTGAAGGGCATCAGGAGGCACTCTTGGCCCTGATTCTTTTCCCCTGGGTCTGTCATAACATCCCTATTTCCTAGCAGAGCATCTGGCTCAAAAAATATTGGATGGATGGATGGATGGATAAGGGAATTTATTCAGCACATATATATTAGTAGCTACTGTATGCCAGGTATTATACAAAACCCAGAATATCTAACAATAAGTGTGATCAATATGTTTCTACTTTTCACAAGACTCAAAGTCTAGTTAGACGAAAAGAATATAAAATAAGTACAGTTTTAAGTGAGGGTTCAGAAAATTTAGAAGGAAATAAACAGGGTGCTAAAGGAAATGGACATGAGAAGGCATTTCAGATTTAAAAAACAACCCTGTTTGAAAGGTGAAGATATTGGCAGGAAGGAGTGCTGTAAGTCATTGCCCCTGTTTATGTGTTTGGGAAGTTTTGCCCATGAAAGAGTAAAAGCAGAGCACTAGGAGCATCAGGAACTCTTGGTATAGGGAAACCATTTGGGGAAGGGGAAACTAAGTCCCCAGATTGAGCTGAGTGGAGCCTGGAATAGAGAGGGCCTTAGCAGACCAGGACAGAGTTTCTAAAAACCTGGAGGAGGGTGTCTAGCCAGAACCAACTGGCCAGAGTCCCACTGGGATGATGCATCCTGGGATTCCAAGCTGATAGATGAGCCACACTAACAATATCTGAATGTGAAAAGTGGTGCATAAGAAGGTGTTTTTTTGATGGAGAGGTGACACAGTATATCAGTTAGAGATCAAAGAATTGCTTCGGGGGCCACCAGTTTAGTTAAGAGTTAAGAGAAAAACCTGAGCCTATTGAAAGAAACTGTTCTTTTGCTCCAGGTTAGAATCTCACTTACCATTTCTGAAGCCATTTAATCTTCTTTTATCTGCTGCCTTTGGATTAATTAGAGAGAGGAGGTACATGAATTATTTTAAAATGAGCTTTATCTCTGATCATAATTACTTTATCTTTCCCAAATTGATGAGCAACTACTGGTAGTAGAATAATAGGTGAACAAATGAATAAATGAATGAATGTTGAATAAGATGAAGGAATGAATAATGGAGTAAGATTTATTATTCTGCTGTCTGTGACACACTTTTGTGCTATTGTCACATCTTTCCCTCATTCATTTGACTTGTGCTCCTGGGAAAAGTACAAAAAAAATAATCTTAGCTCAAATTTCTGGGCTTTATGTAAATTACTGTAAATTTTATTTTTTTATGTGATTAGCCAGGCTTCTAAAGCTGCGTTATGTAGTCCCAAAGCACATAAGCACAGACTGACATATAAAAGATGGAAGTTCAGCTTTAGGGGTAAGCCTTAAACTAAATTTGGACTGCTTCCTGGTGTCTACTTCAAAATTCCAAAGATAAGAGTCCCTTTATTTGCAATCCGTTATCACTATTTAAACATCTTTCATTGCAGAAGCTGTACTTTCACGGAGTTGGGTGGGTTGATTTTGAACAGTAGCAGTTCATAAAGACAACAGAGCCCTCACCTCCCAACCTTGTCTCCTGCACTGTTTTTATATTTTCAGCATGAAAGCTCTTTTTAGTATCTGATGGAGGAATACATTTTTCTTTCTAAAAGACATCAAAGGAAATGAAGTGAAGCAAAACCTCAAAAGCAATCTTTTCAAACTTGTAAAATTTCCCTCTACAAATCATAGTTTCTGCTTTCTAATAATAACCAAAAAAGTCTTATTGAACATCAAATAAGTTTTGCAAGATGGTGTTTTAAAAATATTCAATGTATACAACTAGAAACATATGGATAAAATAGCAAACATTTAGGAGTTAGGGAAGTAAATGGAAAAACACCTCTGAAAGTACAATTTTATATCGTTACTGAAAAACCACAATGTTACTAATATTGGATAAATCCTAAAAGCAGCTGGATTTTGGCTTCCTCTAATTTTGTCTGACCTAAATTGCTCTTTTTCTTTTCTTTTTTAAGAAGACAATAGCATTTCTGTACATTACTCAACATTCAGAGCTATGAGTACTGGACTGTATGGAAATGCTTACTGAATTCATTTTCTCCATGTGCGTGAATAAGGAGGAGTGAACCTGCAGCTCACTGCTGAGTATTCATAATATTAGAGGAACAAAGGTCTTTGAAAGCCACAGATAACCCTTAATCCTCATTGCCTTCCTCTGCTTCAACCCAACCATTCTCTAGAACCACTAACAAGATGCAAAATTGACTGATGATCTTTTCCTTTCCCCTGTCTGACCCTACACACATTCCCCCTCTCCTAGATGTGCCAAGAAGTAGTGAAGTGACCAACAGGCAGGCAGTAGGAGGGAGAGGAAAGAAAAACAGACTTATCAACCCCAAGAGACCAAGTGTTGGCTGTTTTCTATTATTCCCTCTTTTGAGCTTTCTCAGATGTGTTTTTGAGAAGACTTTCATGTTGTGTTTTCTTTCCTCTCTTAGAGCTAACCACCTTTTTCCATGCAAGGGACTGGGGGAGCAGAGCACTTGAATGAGGTCCAGGTAAGCTGGCAGATTCTTGGGATGCTCAAACACAGTATTTCCATCCATCCTCTTTTTCTGTGAAAACAGGCTTTTAAATTGTGCATGAAACCTTGTCAGTAATGAGCAGAAATGAAAGTCACAAAGCAGTGGTAGAAATTTAGAGGTAGTCCATCACTCTTTGGTATTTGCTTACAGTTCTAAATATGTTTTCTGAATTATGCATTTTCATATTTTGTATATCTACTTTGTACAGAGCAGCCTGCAGTTTATAAAACTATGATCTCCATTGAGTTGCATTTTGATCTACCCTCTATCAGTGTGCATTTAGATTCTTGTGTCATGAATTAAACATTGGACAGTCTCATTCATTTAAATAAAATCCGCCTACTGGGAGCCATATGCGTGGTCTGGGTCAAATCTGTGGAAGCGGCATTGTGGGAAAGAATGCCCTTAGGCCATGTCTTTTCTGTTTCAATTGTTCAAGGGGTAAGAATGAACACCAAAGAGGAAGGAACACATCAATCTGAGTCACTAGTACTTCAAAGATGCTCACGCTTTCTCGAAAGACCAATATATTGCAGGCTTTCATCAGACATAAACTGACCAAAAGAGACAGACTTTATGTAAAATTACTTTTTGTTTGCTGTCAATTTAATGGCACAGGATTTTCTTTGTTGAGTAATAAAAATAATTCTAGAGTTATTATTATTATGATCTATAGAATAATAATTTTGTTCCAACTTAGCATAATTCTGAGTGTTTTACACGATTAAATTATGCAGTGCAATTATTTTTTAAAAACCCTGAAAGATAGCTAGTATTGTTATTCATCTGTACTATTATAAGCGATGAAAAGGAAGCACAGAGAAGTATCTTACTAAAAGTTCACAAAGCATAATTTGAATTTCCTTTATTTAACTTCAAAACTAAAGCATTAGTGTTGAAAATATTGCGTATTTCATTAAGATACTGAACACTTTCTTGAAGAGCCTATTAATGCTGATGTAGTTTGATTCTAGAACACTCAAAACAGAATTTCATATAATTTTGGCTATTGATGGTTATTTGAAAATATCGCAATAAGAATGCATATTAGAAGCCTGAACATTGCCCATGTATATTTCAAGATTTCTAAACTTAGGACAATTGTTTTCAATATTTGTTTTCCATTTATATAGACACACAGTTTTGCTTAAATAGAATCTATACCTTATTTATATGACAAATGTATTAAAGAAGTAAATGATAAAAAAAGAATCCATAAATGAATGTTAATATCTTTATAAAGAGTTTTTATGATTCAATATGAAAAAGCAGGCAACTGAACTGAAAAACTGAAAATATATCTAGGGAATTCAATGAAGAATGAATATAGATAGTTAAATGATAAAATGCTCAATATAAGTTGTGATTATAGGAATTTTAATTAAGCAATGTAATATTTTAATTTATCAAAGTATGAAAGATTAAAAACTATTTCATACCTATTGTTAGAAGCTTATAGAAATATGAGCAAACTCAAATATCACTAATGGAAGTATAAATTATTTAAACTTGCACACACATATGCATAGTTTAAACTATAAGTAGTTCAGTTCAGTTCAGTTACTCAGTAGTGTCCAACTCTTTGCAACCCCATGAACCGCAGCATGCCAAGCCTCTCTGTCCATCACCAACTCCCGAGGTCCACCCAAACCTATGGCCATCCAGTCTATGATGCCATCCAACCATCTCATTCTCTGTCATCCCCTTCTCCTCCTGCCCTCAATCTTTCCCAGCATCAGGGTCTTTTCAGATGAGTCAGCTCTTCATATCAGGTGGCCAAAGTACTGGAGTTTCAGCTTCAACATCAGTCCTTCCAATGAACACCCAGGACTAATCTTCTTTAGGGTGGACTGGTTGGATCTTGCAGTCCAAGGGACTCTCAAGAGTCTTCTCCAACACCACAGTTCAAAAGCATCAATTCTTTGGTGCTCAGCTTTCTTTATAGTCCAACTCTCACATGCATACATGACTACTGGAAAAACCATAGCCTTGACTAGACAGACCTTTGTCGGCAAAGTAATGTCTCTGCTTTTTAATATGCTGTCTAGGTTGGTCATAACTTTCCTTCCAAGGAATAAAAGTCTTTTAATTTCATTGCTGCAGTCACCATCTGCAGTGATTTTGAAGCCCAGAAAAATAAAGTCAGCCACTGTTTCCACTGTTTCCCCATCTATCTGCCATGAATTGATGAGACCAGATGCCATGATCTTAGTTTCCTGAATGTTGAGCTTTAAACCAACTTTTTCACTCTCCTCTTTCACTTTCATCAAGAGGCTCTTTAGTTCTTCTTCACTTTCTGGAATAAGGGTGGTGTCATGTGTATATTTGAGGTTATTGATATTTCTCCTGGTAATCTTGATTCCAGCTTGTGCTTCTTCCAGCCCAGCATTTCTCATGATGTACTCTGCATATAAGTTAAATAAGCAGGGTGATAATATACAGCCTTGAGGAAATCCTTTTCCTATCTGGAACCAGTGTGTTGTTTCATGTCCAGTTCAAACTGTTGCTTCCTGACCTGCATACAGGTTTCTCAAGAGGCAGGTCAGGTGGTCTGGTATTCTCATCTCTTTCAGGATTTTCCACAGTTTATTGTGATCCACACAGTCAAAGGCTTTGGCATAATCAACAAAGCAGAAATAGATGTTTTTCTAGAACTGTCTTTCTTTTTCGATGATCCAGCGGATGTTGGCAATTTGATCTCTGGTTCCTCTGCCTTTTCTAAAACCAGCTTGAACATCTGGAAGTCATGGTTCACATATTGCTTGGAGAATTTTAAACATTACTTTGTTACCGTGTGAGATGAGTGCAATTGTATGGTAGTTCAAGCATTCTTTGGCATTGCCTTTCTTTGGGATTGGAAGGAAAATTGACCTTTTCCAGTCCTGTGGCCATTGCTGAGTTTTCCAAATTTGCTGGCATATTGAGTGCAGCACTTTCATGGCATCACATTTTAGGATTTGAAATAGCTCAGTTGGCTTTCCATCACCTCCACTAGCTTTGTTCGTAGTGAGGGTTTTTAAGGCCCGCTTGACTTCACATTCCAGGATGTCTGGCTCTAGGTGAGTGATCACACCATCATGATTATCTGCATCGTGAAGATCTTTTTTGTACAGTTCTTCTATGTATTCTTGTCACCTCTTCTTAATATCTTCTGCTTCTGGTAGGTCCCTACCATTTCTGTCCTTTATTGTGCCCATCTTTTCATGAAATGTTCCCTGGGTATCTCTGATTTTCTTGATGAGATCTCTAGTCTTTCCCATTCTATTGTTTTCCTCTATTTCTTTGCATTGATCGCTGAGGAAGGCTTTCTTATCTCTCCCTGCTTTTCTTTGGAACTCTGCATTCAAATGGGAATATCTTTCCTTTTCTCCTTTGCTTTTCACTTCTCTTCTTTTCACAGCTATTTGTAAGGCCTCCTCAGACATTTTTTGGGGGGGATGGTCTTGATTCCTGTCTCCTGTACAATGTCATGAACCTCCATCCATAGTTCATTATGCATTCTGTTTATCAGATCTAGTCCTTTAAATCCATTTCTCACTTCCATGTAGATTTAAATATATTTATATTCTTTCAGCCAATAGTTTTACTTATAATAATTTAGGTGAAGGAAAGAGAGAGATATATAAAGTTTTACCTACAAGAATTGTTAGCAGGTCTCATTTTAAATTAAAAAATGAATTGAATAGCTTATTTATGTATAACTTACATAATTAAAATGATTTAAAATATTCGATGAAAAACCAAGAAAAGTGTTAGCCATTTGTTTTAACTAAACACTAAAATATTGGCCTATATCATCATGCTGTTAAAACTGTGAATTACTTTCCCCAAATAAGAGTATTTTCCTTCTTCTCTTAAACTATTTTAATTTTTGCTAAAAGCTGATCTTGGCAAGAGTAAAAGGCATTCTCGTGAGAGAAGAAATCCATAGAGCAATGCTTCTAATATATTAAGTTGCAACAGTTCTTTCTTTAAATCTTTTAGTTGTGTCATCTCTTAGCAAAACATTTTTATTTTTCCACATTTAAAATTCTCCAGTGACCATTTGCTTGATTTCTCTTTTGTCTTTCTTTCATTTCTTCGTGACAGTAATGCAAAACAAAATTTGATTCAAATGTCTTGTTCATTTTTCAACTGTTCAACTCTGTGCTTCCAAGCTGAGCCAAAGAACATTAATATTATGATAGGAAATATTTTTTCTCTTTGAATTATATTGCTTTTCAAAACTGGAATTTTTTATTATGAAATAATTAATGTTAATATTTTATGAAAATATAAAAAAAGTAAAAATACCTCTCATCACAAAGAAATAACCATTGTTAGGATTTTGGTGTATATCTTTTGTACATCGGATTTCTTAAACTTTAATTTTTTTCCTCGTGTAATCGACTCCTTACCTGTATTGTCATTTATAGTAGAGCACAGGATTACAGTATATGGATATTCTGTCTTTAGACATTGAAGCCTCTGGTAGGCCCAGTTGATTGTCAATACAACAGCTCCCCCTTTCTTTCTTCCTGCTCCCTTAATAGGGGCTGCAATGCCAGTTACTCACTTTTTCGGTCTTCCTTACAGCTAAAGCGTAGGGCGTGAGACCCAAACCTGGTTTTCCTACTAGGTAAAAAATTGGCATGCTTGGAGAAACTGCCCTCTTCCTAACTTCGGATGTGATTGTGTGAGGTGTGATGCCTGGAGTTGCAGAAGCTTTCTTGTGACCATGAGGAGTGAAGCCTAAGAACAAAATTATGCCAAAGATAATAGGGTATGAAGATTAAGATCTTTGACATACCTGAGCTTCTGAACTAACTGTAGAACCTTTTTTTTTTTCCTCTGGTAATTCTTATAAGCTGAGAAAACTCCTATTGTTTAAGTGACATTAGTCAATAATTCTATTACTTGCAGTTAAAAGCAAATCAACTGATAGAGGATTATTTCCAGTTTTTCATTATCTCAGACAAAGATGAAATGTTCATTGTTAAATATATAACTTTGTAAATCTGTCCAAGTGTTTTCTTGAGATAAATTCTTCATAGTGGAATTCCTGGGACAATGGCTAAGCTCACTTTAAATATAAATATATAATAATTTTAAGGTCATTTAATCCATAATTTATTACTCTATTCTATATCCCTTTATATCCTAATTGTGGTATAAGATTGTAGACTGAGGAGATACACTGCACTGATTGGGTTCCTGCCTGCATTGCTTACTACAGGTTGACTTTGGGACATATTTCCTAATTTGTCTCTCTCTTAGTTTGCTCATCTGTAAGATAAGGTTTAAAAAGTACCCACTTTATTGTTTTTTTCATCTGTGAGGATTAGGTAGGTCATATCTGTTAAACTATTAAAACTGTTTGTTGAGTGTAAATGTTATTTGTTCTTCTGTGTGGCCTCACTTCCTAACCCAGTAATTGATATATATATTAGTTGCTTAATAAATATTTATCAAATTAGTGAAGGTAAGAATAATAAGTCTGCAATTATTACCTGGACTACTATTTTCTCATATCTGTGGGTGTCTAGAATACAGTCTGTTTGCTTTTGCCTCTGTTATTTGCCTTTTTTGCTGGCTAATACATTGAGCTGACTGATAGCATCAGTATAGTATATAATGTTACAGTTAGATGAAACATTCTTAGGATGGGCACATTGGATTATGAAAAATGAGTTTGTTTCACCCAAATACCAACTTGCTCTTTGAAAATCAACAATCTGAAGTATCTTAAAAGATAAAAGGGTTTTTATAGTCTGGTCCCATCTATTGTCAGTGAAGCAGTTTCCTCCTTTGTATCACAGATAGATTAACCATCCAAATTCTGACTGAATCTTTCCTCTTTTCATTATTATTTTAAGGTCCTGGAGGAGAAGCAAAATTAGAATATCACTGATAGAATGTTGTTTTACCCAATATAGGCATTAAAGCAAAGCAAGGACATTATGTTTCTAGATATTATAACTTTAAACATCTATCATAGATTCCTTTTTTTCAGATTTTTCAACATTGATTTTCCAAAGTAAAATAATCTATAAAATGAACAATGAGAGCATATAAAACATGACATATTTTATACATATATAAACATATATGTTTGTTATAGTGTATGTATACAGACAAATCTGAATTCTACAGTGAATTTCACTGTATTACTAAATGCAAATAGAATAATCCTGCATCAAAGGAGTGTTGAACTTAATGGAAGTTTTATGTGAAGTTCAACTGTCTTACCCTTTGGCTAATGACTATCAATCAACCCACTCATTGCCCTCAGTTATGTATTATCCTTTTGAGGATTTAAAAGCAGGTCACTTCAGATCTTTAGTGCATTATCTCATCTCTCTAATCTACTCAGCAGTGTATGAGGGTACCAAAATGAAGTGACTATTCCAACCTGTAGAAATAGTCAAGAATATTATAGCGGTTCTTTGAGAACTCTTGTATTTTAGCGGTTCTGTGAGAGTAGCTTTATTTGGAAAAAAAAAAAAAGGAAGAGAAAAGTTTCATCTGAATATTAAGCTTTAAAAAGTATAATTAATGATAAAAAAAGGAAAGAAATGCATGTTGCACATTTACACTAATATCAGATGGTGGGTTATTTTAATGAATAATCCAGAATGGAGAGTAGGAAAAAAAAATTGCACAATAAACCACAAGGGCTTAAAATACAGACTGTTCTGGGTATACTGCCTTGGTCTTGGTGCCACCTCAACAAAGTTTAAGAACTCGAAAGCTAGTCAGCAAACTACAGAGCAGCTTTCTGGAGTACTAGAAACATTTCAGAAAGTAACATCTTATAGCAGAATCAAAATTTAGAATTTGGCATTAATGTTAAAATCAATCATTGGTGTGTTTGGGGGTAAGGAGTCTGCTTTCATGTTTCTGGAAAAAGGATCAGGCATTTTTAAGCAGGATCTCGTGTAAATTTATACACTTTCAAGTTACTTTAAAAAGAATTTTCAAGTGAGGACGGAATATTAATACTGTTCCCAGCTTGAAAAGCTCTGATGCGACTCTTTCTCTTCCTGTTTTTTATCAGTCATTTCAGTAGCTCAGTTGTGTCCGAGTCCTTTAGATCCCATGGACTGCAGTACGCCAGGCCTCCCTGTCTATCACCAACTCCATGAGTTTACTCAAACTCATGTCAAACCCTTCTCCTCCTGTCTTCAATCTTTCCCAGCATCAGGGTCTTCTCAAATGAGTCAGTTCTTCCAGTCAGGTGGCCTGAGTATTGGAGGTTCAGCTTCAGCATCAGTCCTTCCAAGGAATATTCATATTTCAGTTAGGATGGACTGGTTGGATCTCCTTGCAGTCCAAGGGACTCTCAAGAGTCTTCTCCAACACCATGGTTCAAAAGCATCAGTTCTTTGGTGTTCAGGTTTCTATATAGTCCAACTCTCACATCCATACATGACTATTGGAAAAACCATAACTTTGACTAGATGGACATTTGTTGATAAAGTAATGTCTCTGCTTTTTGATATGCTGTCTAGACTGGTCATAACTTTTCTTCCAAGGTGCAAATATCTTTTAATTTCATGGCTACAGTCACCATATGCAGTAATTTTGGAGCCCACCGAAGTAAACTCTGTCACTATTTCCATTGTTTCCCCATCTACTTGCCATGAAGTGTTGCGACCGGATGCCTTGATCTTAGTTTTTTGAATGTTGAGTTCTGAGCCAACTTTTTCACTCTCCTTATTCACTTTCATCAAGAGGCTCTTTAGTTCTTCACTTTCTGCCATAAGGGTGGTGTCATCTGCATATCTGAGGTTATTGATATTTGTCTGGCAGTCTTGATTCCAGCTTGTGCTTCATCCACCTGACATTTTGCATTATGTACTCTGCATAGAAGTTAAATAGGCAGGGTGACAATATACAGCCTTGATGTACTCTTTTCCCTAGTAGGAACCAGTTTGTTGTTCCGTGTCCAGTTCTAACTGTTGCTTCCTGACCTGCATACAGCAAGAGGCAGGTTAGGTGGTCTGGCATTCACATCTCTTGAAGAATTTTCCATAGTTTATTGTGATCCACACAGTCAAAGGCTTTGGCATAGTCAATAAAGCAGAAGGAGATGTTTTTTCTGGAACTCTCTTGCTTTTTGAAGATCCAGTGGATGTTGGCAATTTGATCTCTGGTTCCTCTGCCTTTGCTAAATCCAGCTTGAATATCTGGAAGTTCACAGTTCACGTACTACTGAAGCCTGTCTTGGAGAATTTTGAGTATTACTTTACTAGCATGCGAGATGAGTGCAATTGTGTGGTAGTTTGAGCATTCTTTGGCATTGCAAAAGAATTTGGGATTGGAATGAAACCTGACCTTTTCCAGTCCTGTGTCCACTGCTGAGTTTTCCAAATTTGCTGGTGTATTGAGTGCAGCACTTTCATGGCATCTTATCTTAGGATTTGAAATAGCTCAGTTGGCTTTCCATCACCTCCACTAGCTTTGTTGATAGTGATGCTTCCTAAGGCCCACTTGATTTCTCATTCCAGGATGTCTTCTCTAGGTGAGTGATAACATCATCATGATTATTTGGGTCGTGAAGATCTTTTTTATATATTTTTTCTATGTATTCTTGCCACCTCTTCTTGATATCTTCTGCTTCTGTTAGATCCATGCCATTTTTGTCCTTTATTGTGCTCGTCTTTGCATGAAATGTTCCCTCGGTATCTCTAATTTTCTTGAAGAGATCTCTAGTCTTTCCCATTGTATTGTTTTCCTCTATTTCTTTGCATTGATTGCTGATGAAGGCTTTCTTATCTCTCCTTGCTATTCTTTGGAACTCAGCATTTAAGTGGGTACATCTTTCCGTTTCTCCTTTGCCTTTTGCTTCTCTTCTACTCACAACTGTTTGTAAGGCCTCCTCAGACAACCATTTGCCTTTTTGCATTTCTTTTTCCTTGGGGATGGTCTTGATCCCTGCCTCCTGTACAGTGTCACAAACTTTTGTCCATAGTTCTTCAGGCACTCTGTCTATCAGATCTAATCCCTTGAATCTATTTGTCACTTCCACTGTATAATCATAAGGGGTTTGATTTAGGTCATACCTGAATGGTCTGGTGGTTTTCCCACTTTCTTCAATTAAAGTCTGAATTTGGCAATAAGGAGTTCATGGTCTGTGCCACAGTCAGCTCCCAGTCTTGTTTTTGCTGAGTTTTATAGTTGATAATGTTTTCTAGACAGCTGTAGTCCCTGATGTCTACTACTGTAAAAAAAAAAGAAAAAGTTTGTATTCTTTTATTCATTAACTGTTTGTTGAGGACATACTATATACTAGGCACTGTTGTGAGTGAGTAAGTGATAGTCTCTCAGTCGTGTCTGACTCTTTGCGACCCCATGGACTGTAGTTTGCCAGGCTCCTTTATTCATTGGATTCTCCAGGCAAGAATACTGCAGTGGGTTGCCATTTCCTTCTCCAAGGCATTGTTATAGGCATTTAAAATATAGCAGGGATCAAACTAGACAAAACATCGTGCTCTCATGGAACATTACCAAAAAATACTGTTGATTTCATCCATTTGGCTGAGGGATAAGGATGTGTTCAGTAATAGTCATGCAGCATCCCTTTGGGATGAGGACCTAAATTATGTAATATATTTGAAATATATTATAAATAATTTGAAAGGAACAAACTCCCCTCTTTACTGATCTGATATCCCACAAACGGAGGCTAGAAAATGAATGTGCCACCTTAGAAAAGGGCCTGAATAAAGTCGATGAACTGTGCGTAGCAGATGAATAATGCAAGTATGTGTTTAATAAGTATTTACATGTTTTGGAAAAGTTTCCATCCAACAGTATATAGGTGGCTCTACTGTGTTTCTGCCAGAGTTCGAGTCTGGAAGGAGAAGGAAAACTTTTTTGAATTTCTGAAGCTGGACTCTCCTGTGATGAGGGCCAGTATTGTTGTGGCAGTATTTCAGCTACCCTAACATTTTCTAAGCCCTGTCTGTCCCCACAGGTATGGCACCTGGCTTCTAAAGTTATCAGTGAGATCGCCTCTTAAAGCAGTGGTGGTGCTTTTACTGGTATCTAACCACTGTGTCACCTCTTTCAAATCATGTCACTTTGCATGTGGGCTGTCAGGATTGACATTCTTAGGACAGTGCAATGGAAACAGTCTGATATTGGAACTCTGAGGAAAGAAACCCTGTGAAGTTGGAGTCTGGGTCAACCATCAGCCTGAAAGAGACCGACGGGACAGCCTTAGCCTTCTTGTCTAAAAGGATCTTGAAAGGCCTTTACTGTTTCATTGCTGTGAATTCATGAATCACCTAAATTTGAAATGGTGAAGTTTTTAATGGGAAAAAAATAACAGCATGAGAAACAAACAATTTGGGAATGGTAGTACATACTTCTCCATTTAAATTAGTATCCAAAGGAGTACATAATTTTTGATAGTACAGTAAAAATTACAGTCACTTGTTTTGATAGCATCTTTGCTTAACATGTTATAAAACCATTGTAATCAATCCTGTTTTCAGAGAAAAAAAAAATAATGCCAGCTATTAGCCTCTTTTGGGTGTTCCCTGATCACTCAGATGGTACAGTGGAGAAAAAAGAGGGTAGGATGATATGAGAGAATAGCACTGAAACGTATACACTACCATTATAAAACAGCCAGTGGGAGTTCAACGTATGACACAGGGAACCTAAAACCAGTGCTCTGTGACAACCTAGAGGGGTGGGATGGGGAGAGAAGTAGGAGGGGGGGTTCAAGAGGGAGGGGACACATGTTCCCTAATGCTGATGCATGTTGATGTATGGCAGAAGCCATCACAATATTGTGAAGTAACTATCCTCTAATTTAAAAAGTAAAATAAAATATAACAAGAAAAAAATTGAAAAAAAAAGAAGAATCCTCCTTCTTTGCAGGAGACCCAGGTTTGATCCCTGAGTCAGGAAGATCCCTAAAGAAGGGAATGGCTACCCTCTTCAGTATTCTTGCCTGGGAATTCCTTGGACAGAGGAGCCTGGTGGGCTACAGCCCATGGGGTTACAAAAAGTTGGACATGACTGACTGAGCACACATGCATTATCCTCTTTTAAACTCTTTCCCTTAAGTCTATCATAGTCCTTGAGTTATCCTCACTAACCACCTAAAGGCTGATATTGGTGAGAGACAATATATAGTTAGAAAAGTCAGAGAACATCAAGAAAGCCCCTCCTGGAATAGAAGATGGAATAAGAGCTTCACCCATGAAGGTTTGCTACTTCCTCTCTCTCCTGTTACTACTGTTCTGTGCAAATGTTGATCCTTACTTACAGCTGCTGAATGTAACATTTACATATTGTTATATATTTGTCAAAATATTTAAATTAATTTAATCTAAACTGAGATTAACCTGGATATTTTGGAACAACAACGGAGGCTTTGAAAGGTGTATGTTTTTATTTCATTTGTGTTTTAAATACATATTTTAATTTCCTTTACATTTTATCTGATATTATAGCTTCCAAATTTGGTTAAATGCTATAGCTACAGAACTAACTCTGAAAGGATCTTTCTCCTGACTTTTCCAGAGCAGCTAGAATTATGGAAATAATGAAAATGTCCCAGTCAGTATCTTCTCAGGTTATTTCCTAGTGGAGTAAAGATTCCTCTTCCTCCTAATGGTAATCTCGTCTCCTCCTTTCCTTTTCTCATCCTACCCTTATGGAAGCAGATAAGTTATACTTAGTTTTCCATGCAAAATAAAATAAATCTAAGTAACACTCTGTACAGACCAGTTTTATGTCTGCTGTGAGCCCAGAAAATGAATTATATGAACCATCAGTTACCTTTCATGCTTGTGCATATTGCAAAAAATACAAAATTATTGACTCTTTGAGTCACAGGGCATTTTTCACACTTGGTAGGAAATTTGAAACTTGTAAAGAATTTTAAAGCATATGGACAGTTTGTCTTTGCAACCAAGGAAATCTTTGAGTAAAGTCTTGGTATTCCCCTTGAAATAATTGGGCTTAAAAGTAATTTTGAACAATTTAAGTTTGCATATATTTTTAAAGTTTACTTGCTGGAAATTCTCAAGCATATACAGAATTAGAACACATAGCTTAATGACTCTTTATATATCAGTTGTCCAACTTTTAAAATGAGTTAAACTACATTTTAGCTCATAAACTAAATTACAACTAAATAGGAACCCTTTGTGTCACTGTGAATAGGCAAGGAAATTATTTACTTAGGTAAAATAAGAATATTCCATTACAATCTTAAATTCAGAAAGTTCATGAGAAAATAAATGGATTATTAAAACTGTCACATTTACTATTATGCGAGCTGGTGTTCTACATGTGATGTTCTACGTGTCTTATGGTCAGTTAACAATGGTAAAACTTAAGATCTTCAGTGGAATAAAAGCCATGACATTAAATAAGAGTTCAACATGTGAAAACTATCTCTATTCTTTGGGGCAAATTGATAGACTATAAATATTCAGGTAGCTGCATGCTTAAAAACATACAAATTCTTCAGGGATACTTAACACTTCAGTCCCTCCCATAATACCCTCAAAGACAGTGTCAGCGCTTGGGAGCAAGCCAGTTCAGAAGAATTCATCTGCCACAGGATAAAGGGCAGGGAGTCAGCCAAATCCTGATAATCTGATAATAATTTGAGTTAGTTTCATTCCAACTTTGGTGTTTGAATCATAGGAAGCCAAAGCCCTTCCATGCATGGGCAAGTTCGTCTTTGGGGGAGTTTGGTAGGTTTGTTGAACAGAACAAAATTGTTTTCACTGTGTAAATATAACTCTGTTAACTGTATTTCCATGTGGCCCTTGAGGACTGAACTCAACAGAACCCAAAGCAAGATAATGGGACTTAGAGGGGTAGGGAAAAATGGAGACAAATGAGAAAATGCTTCCAATGTGAGTGGGATGGTACTGAAAGCTGACTACTTCTTTTGATCACCTTTCTCAGTATTCCCGGACCCAACTTTAGGTTAGAAGAAGGTGATGCTGCCTGACTCTGTAGCACAGCATCCATGATCTGGAAGCTGTAAAAGAAGTATTCTTTGGAAACCATTTCAATGACAAAGTTATGTTCATGAAACACCTGGTATTCTGTGAGTTATCACATACCTGTGATGTGTATAAAGAGGGAAATAAAGAAACTATTTTTAAAAGGAGAGGGGAACCCTCAGGTTGCCATAAGAAAAAGGAAATATTAATAGTTGTATGGATCAGAAGCATCTGGCTTTATTTCATTTGAACCTAAAATTTTCCAGTTGGCATTCTTCTCATATTGTTTGCCATAGGCCTTGCAGATGTCCCTGGCCCATTGCCAAAATGGGCATTTTCAGGAAGAGGAAGAGGTGAGAGCCAAATATATTTGCATTTGTATCTAGTATTTAGGAAAGATACTTTTGTAGTAGTCTTCTGCTAAATAAAACAAGCAAAACAAAACCCATACATTCCTTCTACAAGTAAGTAATGCCTTTTTTAAAGAGGTTGAAAGCTAGTGATGAAAATTATATAATCCAGCTTTTAAGTATCCCTTATAAGGTAAAGCAACATTGTCATTCCAAAGGACAGGTCCGCAGTTTCCAGCCCAGTGTCCCTTACTTCTTTCCATTATTAGCATTTGCCCACTTCCCTTAAAGACAGCCCTCACTACAGATTAAAAGGGGGTATTTGCTGAATTGCCAATCAGCCACTTCTGCCTCTTTTGAGTTCATCTCAAAATACTTAGAAGGAATTAAAACTGTGAGAACTGTTTTTAGTCAGTGTTTAAAAAAAATCTAAAAAGGGCTATTTTTAGTTATGTTTAAATTTAATTTTCTTTCATATCTCCATTCTCTCCCATTTCTAAAGATAATAGTGGCTTGCATAGTATAATAATTGTATTAGAATTCTGTGATTGAAAAACCTAGACTTCAGTTATATTAGGATTTAATTATAAGAGCAAAATGCAGAGATGAGTGAAAAATAATTCAGCTAACTGGATAAGATGAACAAGCCTAGAGAAGGTAAACAAATTCCTGTTGTGAATTTCCCAGCATGGTATTTGGTCAATCTCTGGTTTAGCAATTTGCTGAAGTGTAGAAGAGCCTTAGCTATTAACTGATGTTGTGATCAAGTTACCATTATACGTTCATTCTATCACTACCTCAGGTATAAATAGATCACTGTCTTCCCAAAAGAAACTGCAGAGATAAGCTTTTCTCTTTATTATTCAGATTCTATAGTTTTATCTATACCAATAACCAAATGCTTTTCTTAATAGCATAACATACTATGCATAAATTTATGTTGTATTACTGGAGAATGAGGTTGTTCACTAAAGAATGACAAGGAAAAATGCCGTAATATCTTCCTTGAGATTATTTCGTCACCAGTTTTTAGCCATGTATACACAGTGACTAAGGAACACACCTATTTTGTTTTGTTTTGTTTTTCTTGCAACTTTAACAGCTTGTCTGCTACTGCTAAGTGTTGATTCCGAATGCCTTTTAGTGGTATACACTGACTCACAGTTAGTGAGTGCACGTGTGCTCAATCGCTCAGTCATGTTCAACTCTTTGTGACCCCGTGAACTGTAGCCTGCCAGGCTCCTCTGTCCATGGGATTTTCTAGTCAAGAACACTAGTGTGGGTTGCCTTTCCTATTCCAGGCAGTCTTCCCAACCCAGGGATCAAACCCAAAACTCCTGCATTGGCAGGCAGATTCTTTACCACTGAACCATCAGAGAAACCTAGTTCAGTTCAGTTCAGTCACTCAGGGAAGCCCAATACGTACATAATTATCCATATATATTTTTTAAACCTATTTCCTAATGTATAGAAGTGACAGTATATTTTTGGTGTACTTATTATGAAATATCCTGATTTATCATTCAGGCTAAAGTAAAATGTTATGAGAGTTATTTGCCATTTTTGTTATGATTTTCATAAACCAATATAAACTTTTAAAGGTGTTTACTGTCATCTTTACATGGCAAAGATATGGTGGGAAATTATTTAGCCATAGAAGATGAAATCATGAAACCAGTGAACTACACATGGCCTATTGTCTTCCATTGAATAAAGATGTGGAAACATAGAGTCAAGAAGTGTAGAAATGTAAGAGACTTTAAAGGCCGTTGAGTCCAGAGTCATCCCCCAGCATGAAATCCTTTAGCCATATTGGCTGGCAAGAATTTTCAGTAAAGGAATGGTGAATGAACAAAAGAAAGGAAGCACTAGGTTCATCTTGAACATTCTGAAGCCTGCTGCTGCTAAGTCACTTCAGTCGTGTCCGACTCTGTGCGACCCCACAGACCGTAGCCCACCAGGCTCCCCCGTCCCTGGGATTCTCCAGGCAAGAACACTGGAGTGGGTTGCCATTTCCTTCTCCAATGCATGAAAGTGAAAAGTGAAAGTGAAATCGCTCAGTTGTGTCCAACTCCTAGCGACCCCATGAACTGCAGCCTACCAGGTTCCTCTGCCCATCGGGTTTTCCAGGCAAGAGTACTGGAATGGGGTGCCTTTGCCTTCTCTGATTCTGAAGGCAGCCCTGTCTATATTGAACAGTTTCAACATTTTAGAGTGTTCTTTTCTAAACTACTTGATGACATTCATTACTTTGTTATTTATTATTAGTAGAAATAATAATAAATTGATAGTCTTAAATCTATAGAAAGAGATAGCCCTTTGAAAGAAATATGAGGGCCACTATGAGAAATTTTACCATGCTTGAGATTTTTCAAGGGAAAAGTTATCCATAAAGAAGCTCTGGGAAAAGCCATTTTATTTGCAATGGGTTATTAATATGCCATGTTGTTTTACTATGCTATTATCTTGTCCAAATAATAAATAGAAAATTAATGTAACATAAGTATAAGGAAAGCGTAACAAAATCATCAGAAGAATAGAATGACATTGGAGAAATAAAAGTCTATAAATTTATTCTGCAGTTCAAAGTAAGTGGCTAAAAGGTATTAGTGATAATCTGTTAATTCAACATGGCTCCTTTCAGTTTACTTTCAGATAGTCTACATTTTCGCAAGTGAGAAAGAGCAGGCACATTGTCATGGTGTCTCTTAAACCTAGTCTCACTCCCTCCCCTCCTTCTTGTTCTGACTCTGGAAACTAACTCCTCTAAGATAAACCCTGATAGCATTAAATCTGGAGCTGCCATCAGGGCTGTTTTAGTAGATTACCAGGATGAACCTTCTGTCCCTGTGTCTGGGACTGTGTCTGGGGCTGGCTCTTTGCAGAAGTGCTCATCAATCTTCCCTGACTTTTTGGCTCTGGTTTTTGAGAGATAGTATAGTTCCTTGCTTGTGTATTCTAGTAAGAGTCAACAAGGAGAACAGTTTTACCCTAAATGCACTGACAAAAATAGAGAAAGTGGAAATAAGAACACTATAGGCCCACAGCTCTGTCGATTTTAAACCTCATTCAGCCTCAGTTTCCTTAAGTGGAAAATTAGTGCTTAGATACTACTGAGGACCAGACCTCCAGCTCTAACCCCTAGCTTTAGGAAGATGTCAGTATCTTTAACAGTTTGTAGAATGTCTGTTGGGAATTGTAATAAAATCGGTGTGAGAGTGAATTGCTTCCCTAGCATGATCTCTTTGTATGACAGAAAGTCAAAATGCAACAGTGACAGGAGGACATTTCCCCCCTGAAATTCTGATTTTGTTTTGTTACAGTGGGTTAAAACAAAGGTAAGCTTGGATTCCAGCTCTGTGTATTACAGGAAGATCAGGTTTTATCCCCAAAATACAGAAAATGACATATTCAACACATATACTTTAAGTCAAATTTATTGAGATATATCTGGCATATAATAAAATTCATACTTTCTAAGTTTACTCTTTGATAAGCTCCAACGAATGTTTATTTGGTGGTCATTAAACCACCACCATAGTCAAGGTATAGAACATTCGCAAGCCTGAGGAACTACCCATTTGCAGTCACCCTTTTCAGTCAGTTCCCTCTCCCCATCCCAAACCCTGGGAACTTCTAATCTGTTCCTTAGCTAGTCCCTATAGTTTTGCCTCTTGGACTTCCCTGGTGGCTCAATGTTAAAAAATCCGCATGGCAGTTCAGGAGACACAGGTTCAATCCCTGGTCTGGGAAGATCCCCTGGAGAAGGAAATGCCAACTTACTCCAGTATTCTTGCTTAGAGAACCCTATGGACAGAGGAGCCTGCCAGGCTATATAGTCTATGGGGTTACAAAGAGTCTGACATGACTTAATGACTGAACAACAACAACATAGTTTTGCCTTTTACAGAATGTTGATACTCAGACTAAAAAAAGAAAACAATACAAATAATAAATACTTAGGAGTAAAAAATTAAGACATCAGCCAACAATGATGGAAGAAATAACTAAAAAGTAACTTGATAGGTGTGAAATTTTCAGTTCATAGTTTCTGATTTGGACACAAACTTGTTTTTTCTTTTACTCTATGTTCTTCTTGTTCAAACATTCACTGTTTCTTAGTGTTAGGTCCTATGTGATGAACAGCAAGACTTAAGCTGCCTCATAATAAAAACAGTACAGTTTGGGTTAGGAATAGACAAAGACCTCAATGGAATGGAAGAAAGAGACTAGAAATAGATCCATGCATACATGGGAATGTAGTATAAGGCAAAGGTAGTATTTTGTTTCTGTGAGAAAAATAACTACTTAAGTGGTCTGTTTGGCAAAACCAGCTTTTCTTCTGGAAGGGAATACAAAATTACCTCATATCACACAGGAAGATAATTCCAAATAGATTGAAAATTTGTCATGTAAACAATGCTATTAAAATATTAGAAAATAATTTGGGAGAAGAATTGGAGTAGAGGAGATATTCCTGGGAAAAGCAAATATTTGAAAACCACACACATCAAACAGGCATAGTTGCATGGCGAAAGGTGATTTAAACTAGGTAAAAAATAAAGATTGATTTATGACAATCAGTTAATATCTTTCATATATAAAAATTGTCTGAAAATTGACAAGAAAAAATAGTCAACAGGTAAGAATAGTATTACTTCAGTAAATTTATAACTCAATAAATAACATGTTCATACTCATTACTAGTAAAAATAAAAATTAAAATGGCAAAATATAATTGACAAAATTTTAAGGCAGAGTAATACTTAATACTTTTGAGCATGTAGGGAAATAGATATTCAAAATATTGGGGTGGGGATAAATTATTTCTATCATTCTGAAAAGAAATGGCATGATTGAAATTTTGAGATTCTGTCCTCCTATTGGTTTAAAAGTACTAGTACTCATAAAAGCATACACAAAACTATTTTCTTTAAATATTTTATTAAAATAACAGCTGGCATATGATATTATGTTACTTTTGGGTATACCGCATAGTGATTTGACATTTGACATTTGGGTACATTATGAAATATTATAATGATGATAGTTCTACTGATCATCTATCCTTATAACAAGTTATTATAATATTGTTAACCATATCACCTATGCTGTGTATTACATCCCCATGTCTTATTTATTTTTAAGCTGAAGGTTTTACCTCCTAATTCCCATCCCTTATTTTGTGGCCCCTAACACCCCCAGCAATCACTCAGATGTTCTCTATCTATGAGTCTGTCTTCAGTTTGGTTTGTTTATTTTTTGTTTTATTTTTTAGATTCCACAAATAAGTAAAATCATACAGTATTTGTCTCTTTCTATCTGACTTATTTCACTTAGCATAAGACCTGGATTCATCCATGTTGTTGCAAATGGTAAGATTTTTTTTAAATGGCTGAGTAATATTCCACTGTGTGTATATATACATATATGTGCACGTATATACGTATATACACACCACATCTTCATCTGTTTTTCTGTTGATGGACACAGGTTGCTTTCATATCTTGGCTGTTATAAATAATGCTGTAGTGAACATTGTTGTGCCTATCTTTTATATTATTGTTTTTATTTTTTTTTCAGGTAAATAACCCATAGTGAAATTTACTGGATCATATGGAAGTTCTATATTTAACCTTTTCAGGAACCTCCATAAGTTTTCCATATTGTCTGCACCAGTTTACAGTCTCACTCACAATGCACCAGAGTTCCGTTTTCTCTACACCCTTGCCCACACTTATTATTTGTTGTCTTTTCTGATGATAGCCATCCTGTCAAGTGTGAGGTAATAGCTCACTGTGGTTTTGATTTGCATTTCCCTGATAACTGGTGACACTGAGCATCTTTTCAGCTGCCTACTGGTAATCTGCATGTCTTCTTTGGAAAAATGTTATTCAGTTCTCTCTCCATTTTTTTAATGGAGCTCATTGGGGTTTTTTTTTTTTAATTTTTTTTCGTGTAGGGTTGTTTGAGTTCTTTGTATATGTTAGATATTAACCCCTCATCATATGCCATTTGCAAATATCTTCTCCCATTTAGTAGGGTGGCTTTTCATTTTGTTAGTAATTTCTTTTACTGTGAAAAAGCTTTTTAGCTTGATGTATCCCATTTGTTTATTTTTACTTTGTTGTCCTTGCCTGAGGCAGGTCAGTCAGTCATGTCCAACTCTTTGTGATCCCCATGGACTATACAGTCCAAGGAATTCTCCAGGCTAGAATACTGGAGTGGGTAGCCTTTCCCTTCTCCAGGGGATCTTCCCAACTCAAGGATCAAACCCAGGACTCCCTCATTGCAGGCAGATTCTTTACCAGCTGAGCCACAAGGAAAACCCAAGAATACTGCAGTGGGCAGTCTCTCCCTTCTCCAGAGGATCTTCCCAACTCAGGAATCGAACTGGGGTCTCTTGCATTGCAGGTGGATTCTTTACCAACTGAAATATCAGGGAAGCTCTTTCCTGAGGAGACAGGTCCAAAAAATATTATTAAGGCTAATGTCAAAGAGTTTATCACCTGAGTTGTATGGTGTCAAGTCATAAATTTAAGTACTTAATCCATTTTGAGTTTATTTTTGTATATGGTGTGAAAAAGTAGTCTGGTGTGATTCTTTTGCATGGAGCCATCAAGTTTTCACAACACTGTTTATTGAAGGGGCTGTCTTTTCCCCATTGTATATTGTTGCCTGCTTTTTCATAGATAGATTAACTATCTTTCGAGTGTGGGTTTACTTATGGGCTCTCGATTCTGTTTGTTGATCTGTGTAATCTGTTTTTGTGCAAGTACTACACTATTTTGGTTACTGTAGCTTTGTAGGGTGGTTTGAAATCAATGTATGTGATATCTCCTCCTTCGTTTTCTTTTCTTAAGATTTCTTTGGCCAGACAGTGTCTTTTATGTTTCCGTACAAGTATTAGAATTATTTATTCTACTTCTGTGGCCAATGCCTTTGATATTTTGATAAAGATTACATTGAATCTATACATTGCCTTGGGTAATATGGTCATTTTAACATTAATTCTTCAACTCCATGAGCACAATATACCTTTCCATTTGTATAATCTTACTTTCATCAGTGTCTTACAGTTTTTAGAGTACAATTTTTTTTTACCACTTTGGTTTGATTTTTGCCTAGGTATTTTTTTTATGAAATTATAAATGGGATTGTTTTCTTAATTTTTCTTTATGAGTGTTATTAGTGTATAGAAATGCAGTAGATTTCTGTATATCAATGTTGTAACATTAGTGAATTCAGTTATTAGTTCTAATAATTTTATTATAGTAGCTTTAGAATTTTCTGTATGAAGATTTTTTATCTGCAAACTGTAATAGTTTTAATCCTCTCTATCTAATTAGGATTCCTCTAATTTGTTCTTGTCTGATTGCTGTGACTAAGACTTCCAAAACTATGTTGGCTATAAGTGATGAGAATGGGCATCCTTGTCTTGTTTTTGATCTTGGAGGAAATGCTTTCAGCTTTTCACCATTGAACATGATATTGCCTGTGGGTTTGCCTTATATGACTTTTATTATGTGGAAATATATTCCTTCTATACTCACTTTGTTGAGAGCTTTTATCATATACGGGTGTTGTATTTTGTCCAAGGTTTTTTAGCATCTTTTGAGATGATCATGTGATTCTCATTCTTCAGTTTGTTAATGTGTTGTGTCATGTTGGTTGATTTGCTGATAAATCCCACTTGATCATGATATATAATCCTTTTAAAATAATATTGATTAACTCTTCTTTAAATGTTTTATAGAATTCACTTGTGAAGCAGTCTGATCCAGGACTTTTGCTTGTTAGAAGATCTTTTGTTACCATTTCAGTGTTATTACTGATTATTGATTTGTTTATTTTTCTATTTCTTACTGAGTTAGTGTTAGGAGATTGTACATTTCTAGAAATTTATCCATATTTTCTAAGTTGTCCATTTTATTGGTATATAGTTATTCATGATAATTTTATGATCCTTTATATTTCTGTGGTGTCAATTGTAACTTCTCCTTCACTTCTGAATTTATTTGCACCCTCTCTCTTTTTTTCTTGCCAAATCTGGCCAAAGGTTTATTAATTTTATCTTTTCAAAGAATCAGCTCTTTATATATAATCATATACATGATTATTTTAAGTTGAGATCTCTTAGTGAACACATTCTAACCACTCTATATTTTTACTCCTCCATCCTGGCAAGTTTAATTTTTTTGGTGTCATAATTTTTATAAATCTTTGATTTGTGTACCCATTAACTCTTATTATAATTATGAATGAGTTTACTATTTTTGTCTCTTATGCTAGCTTTGTAAATGAACCTTTACCGTATATTTTCCTTTACCAGTGAGATTCTTTTATTTCACAGTTGTCACATTTCTAGTTATTCCTTTTTCCTTTCCACTTAGAGAAGTCTTTTTAACGTTTCTTATAAGCCAGTTTAGGGTTCTGAACTCTTTTATTTTTTGCTTGTCTGTGAAACTGTTTACCACTCCTTTGAATCTGAATGGTGACCTTGCTCAGTGAATTATTCTTGGTTGTAGGTTTTTCCCTTTCATCACTTTTATTATACTGTGTCACTCTCTTCTGGCCTGTGGAGTTTCAACTAATAAGTCAGCTTATTATTTTATAGAAGTTTCCTTCCCTTGTATATACCTAGCTGCTTTTCTCTTGCACTTTTAAGATTCTTCCTTTGTCTGTAAATTTTGCCATTTTAATTGTAATGAGTTTTGATATGGACCTCTTTGAGTTCATCTTGTTTGGGACTTTGTGCTTCCTGAACTTGGGTGTCTGTTTCCATTTCCAAGTTAGGGAAATCTTCAGCTGTTACTTCTTCAAATAAGTTCTCTGCTCCTTTCTCTTTTTTCCTTCTGTTGTCCCTAAAATGTGATTGTTGGTATGCTTGCAGTTGTCCCAGAGAACTCAAACTATCTACACTTCTTAAAATTCTTCTTTTCTTTATTCTGTTCAGCTTGAGTGTTTTCCACTACTATATCTTCCAGTTCACTGATCCATTCCTCTTAATTAACCTGATTTAATCTATTGTTGATTATTTTGGGTGTATTTTTTATTTTGGTTATTGTATTCTTCAGTTGTTTGTTTTTTCTTTATATTTTCTAACTCTTTGTTGAGTTTCTCACTGTGTTCGTTCATCCCTCTTAGTTTGCTGAGCATATTTATACCTTGAACTCTTTATTGGGCAGATTGCTTATCTCCACTTCATTTGGTTCTTTTTTCTGAAGTGTTGTTTTGTTCTGTCATTGAGAACATATTCTTCAGTCTCATTATTTTGCACATTTTATTTCTGTGTGTTAGGTAGGTCAGTTATGTTTCTCAGCCTTTGAGAAACAGCCTTATATGGGAGATGTCCTGTGGGGTCCAGAAGCACATTCACCCCACTTTGCTAGAGTTGTGTATTCTAGGGGGGCTCCCATGTGGGCTGCATATGTTCTTCTATGCGGTAGGGCTGGCTACTATGGGCATGCTGATAGGTAGGTTGGCCCCTGACCTGGTTGGCTGTGAAGCTGTGTCTTGTGCAGAACTGTGGGCCTGCTGGAGAGGCTAGACATCTCATGTGATGGGCTACATGACCTAGAGGGGCTGGTGCTGGGGATGAGCACAGAGTTGGTGCTGGCCTGTTGGAGGGCAGGGCTAGGTTCTCACTTGGTTGTCTGTGCAGCCTGGGGAAGCAGTTCTGGGGAGATACTGGCCCATTGGTGGGCTTACCTGGGTCCCAGGAGCTAATAGGCTAAAAGAAGGATTCCAAAATAGCATTTACTATTGTTGTTAAGGAGAAAGAAATGTCAACCCACTCCAGTATTCTTGCCTGGAGAATTCCATGGACAGGGGAGCCTGGGGGGCTCCAGTCCGTGGGATTGCACAGAGTTGGACATGACTGGGCACACAGCACACACGATGCTGTTATGGTCAAGGAGAATAAGCTCCTACAAATGGCTGCTGCCAGCATCGCTGCCCTCAGGGGGAGTCCCAGTTGCCTTCCTTCTCATAGGGAGGTTCTCTAAGATCAGCAAGTGTGTCTGGCCAAGGCTGCTTTCAAAGCAGCCTTGTCTCTGCACTGGAACTCCGAACACATGTGATTTTTCTTGTGGCCCTTTAAGGACAGAATGTCTGTTTCCTCTAGCCCTCTGGTTGTCTCAAGCCCCTCTAGTTCTCAAACCAGATATTCTGAGGGCTTATTCCTGGTTTAGGACCCCTGGGCTGAGGAACCCAATGTGGAACTTGGACCCTTGACTCCTTGGGGAGCAACTTTACAACTATGATATTTCTCCCTTTTGTAGCTTGCTTATCTGGGCAGTGGGGTATTAGTCTTAACTATGCTTTTTCTCCTACTCTTCTACTTATCTCATTACAATTCCTTCATTACATCCTGGTTGTAGAAAATCTTTCCTTGTAGTCTTCAAGTTCTTCTTTCAGTTGCTCTGAGAGAGTTGTAATTTTTGTGTGTCCATGGAAAGAAGTGATTTCAGGGTCTTCCTACTTCACCACCACTCCCACAAGACTATATTCATAGATATTTATTGAATTATTGTCTAAGGAGCAAGAAAAAAGCTGAAGTTCTTTCAAGAATAAAATAGTTGAATAAATTATATCATCTGCATTTTGAAATATCATGTAGTTATTAAAGCAATTTATATTTATTGATTGACTCAGGTGGGTATCTATTTTTTGAGAAAGCACATTGAATACTAATGTATATACTGTGATCCCATTTTTGTAAAACTGTCATATGTTTTAGAACAAATACATATTCATACATTTATATGTATGAACATAGAGAAAATTGTTATACACATCAGAATGTGAAGGTATTAACCCAAGAATGTCAGAGTGGAGGAGATTATTATTTTTAGAAAATGTTTTTAGATTATTGCATTATTATAATGAACATACATACATTTTGCAATTGATAAAGAAATAAATGGGAAAATAAAAAGATTGAGCCAGGCTTCCAGGTGAACTAACTAGAGCCAGATACAATAAATAGACTGTCACATATACCGAGAAACTTACTACTCTGTTCTCAGGAGACCAAGCCTTGCATATGATGGGAGCCAGAGATGTGGAGGCACATATAATCTGAAACCACAGTTGCAGACAGAGTTTAGGCTGGAGCTTGGACATCTGTATTTGAGAGTTAAATTTATTCTCAATTAGTAGTTACTTTAATTAAAAAAAATCCATTGCCATGGTACCTGGTAACTGATATGCAAATTTTAAAATGTAGCCTTTATAATGAAAATCTTGAGACTAACAAATATTAAACATTGGGTCTCTGGGATTTTTGTTATTCCCATATGTTTTAACAGCAGAGGGAATGAATAGCAGAGACGTCAGAGAATCGTTTCAGGAGTCAGCTTCCTGGATTAAGAATCGAACTTAGTCTCTTCTAAATCTGTGATATTGGCAAGTTGCTGAACTTCTCTGTGTTTCAGTTCCTCTATCTGCAAAATAGGTATAATAATTGTGCCTACCTCAGTGAGTTGTTTTAAGAATTACATGAGTTATTATCTGTAAAAGCACTTAAAAGTGACAGAAAATGCTATACATGTGTTTGATAAATGAATAAATAAATAATCAAGACATTATTTTATTTTTCTGAACATTGTGTACCTTTTTCTAAACAGTCTTTTAGGAATTTATTCTGTATTATCTTCAGGATTTTCAAACTACAGATTCCCTGATGATACAATTTCACATCATGATTTCACATAGACCCTTTAGACAATAAAATTGTATTTTAGACAATACAAACCATTTTGTGAGGTTGCTTGAGGTAAGGAAATGTTATCGCTAATCTAAGTATATCTGGACTAAGGATAGGACAACTGCAGAGCATTCAGTTCAGTGTTACAAATCAAACTGAACTGCATAGTCAAACTCTCCTGGTCACAGTGAATTAACTCCTGCTTTTTAATCATATGTAAGTGTACATTCTTGCTTAACTCTGGGGTCAGCGTTAGGTTCCAGTACACTCAGTTTCATAAAATTTAAGTCTGTACTTGCAGGCCTCTCTCCAAGAGCCATATACATATTATATGGGTGGGTTGATAAGGAAAATATCTTCTGAGCATACAATTTAAGGAACTCTTTAAAATTCTGAAGAGTAGATGATGTGGTAAAAATTATTATGGGGAGTTTACCTTATGGTGTATTTGGCCTGTTGGCCTTAAAGAGAATGTAGTTATTGAGTTTAGGTTTAAAGCCTTTGAAATTTGTAATTTATAACACATTTTGGAAACGAAGTAGAAGCCATGAGATGCTGATTTTGTACTCTCAAAGTGCTTACTGCAACTTGATTTTTTTTAAAGGGAAAAACCCTGTGTTTCAGTATTTCTGGCCTGTAAGAATGTGCAGAAGGATATTATAGCACCCTTACCACATTGCCTGGGTTGAAATTATTTTTAGATGGAAGGAGTAGCCACAGCCATTTTCTACAGTTCTGTTGTTTGAATTTACTCTGTGTATTATATATATTCCTAATTATATTTCAAATGTTTCTGAAGAACTACAAAATCCCTGTTTTGCACAGAAGTTTACTTTGGCAGTATGTAATTGTTTTTATTATATGTTATCCTCTGTTTGGCCTTACTATAAGCTAAAACAGACAGAAGATGTCCAGGAAAATTAAGCCAGTTTTCAAATATGGATGTGGAAGAGTCCCCAGGAGAGGATTTGCAATGGAACTAACAGAGATCGAGGATCATCTTTAATTTGTTGTCCTGTCAAGGTTCTGCCACATCCATTACCATGAAGTGTAAATGCTTTACATATCAAATTTATCTCTCTCAGACCCCTATAGAATTATCCTTTTCTTCACTTCCCAGGCTAATTTGACTTTGGATAACTAAACTCCAAAATGTTAGGCAATGTTGATTTAGATATTGCCAAAGAAACCAAGGAGTGGATTCTGGGCATTCAGACACAGCATATATGGCCCTTGCCTTGTTCAGACAAACCTGTGAGATAAGTAGAAGACATATTTTCCCCACTTTATACATGAGAAAACTAAAGGTTCCAAAATCACAGTACTAGATAGGGGCAAATTCATAATTTGAATCCAGATTCTCGGGCTCAATAATTCTCCATTATGTATCACCACAGTTTTGTTCTAGAAAACCATATTAATACTGGGTCATCATAAATATAAACTATATGAAATTTAAATACTAGTTCCATTTGGCCTATTTGAATCCCAAAGACTACTTTAATTGTGTGAGTGAATACATTCCCACTGTGTGTACAGTTGTCTGGTCACTTATCTGCAAATTAAACAACAGAATTTTACAGTCTCCTCTGAACCAAAGTCTGTACTGAACTTTGAAAATGCTCGACCTGGTAGTGCTTCACTGTTTCACATCACAGAAATTAAATGAGATTTTTTTCCTTTACTTGAAATTTATACCATGTCTACCAAAATTTAGTTCATTATTTTAGATTCTTTCTCTATAAAATAGAAATAATAATAAAGTACCTACCTCGTAAAGCTATGCTTATAAACAGAATAATTGTAAGTGCTAAAGACAGTGTCTAGACAATGGAAAAGTTCAATGAGTATCCTCTTCCTCTTTGTTCTTATGTATCCTACTTTTTAGGATACATGGGATACACATCAAAGTCTTCATCTTTTCGTTTTTCTCTCCTCCTTTTTCTCAGAAAAATGCTCTCATTTTGTACATCACTTTTAAGGATTTACTGGGCTCCAGTGACTTAAGGAAGAACTACTTATCACTTTTCATATTATTTCTTTATTAAATTGTGTAGGAACTTTGCACTTCCTTTCTAGTACTCTTAAGTAGTACGTTCTAGTATGAATATAATCGATACAATGCAGAGAGGGTTCTTCGCAGCAGGAAATGCTTGACACCCAGCCAGTCAATTTAGGTACATCGTCAACTTCTGCAAAGATGTAGAAAGTTACTGCTTCAGTGTCTTTATAGATTCATTGAAAATTCTGCAGTAAAGAAGGTTTATTCTAAAAATATGCTTTATAAAGTTTATTCAGTATGGTATACTAGATGATATAGTCAGGTGATTATGTTTATTCAAGTAACAATGGACTAGGATGTTTTGGGAAGGAAAGCTCAAAATAAATTTCTATTTACTAAATGGAACCTGACTCCTTTTTATTATATTGGTCATTGATCAAGATATTCTGTATATGATACTATCTTTCAGGGGTTTTCCCAGTGGCTCAGTCAGTAAAGAATCTGCTTGCAATGCCAGAGATCCAGGTTTTATCCCTGTATCAGGAAGATCCCCTGAATAAGGGAATGGCACACACTCCAATATTCTTGCCTGGAGAGTTCCATGGACAGAGGAGCCTGGTGGGCTGCAGTCCATGGAGTGACAAAGAGTCAAACATGACTGAGTCACACACACACACACTGTCTTTCAAGAACCTTTGCCCAAGTTATTGAGGTTATCATGCATTCTTCAAAATTACGATTTTCATTCAGTCAACGGTTGTTAGAAATCAGGTTATAAAAATACAAATTTAATATGTCATAGAAAACCTTTCATTTGTCACTACAAGTTGAATAAACCTTTTAAGAAATAATTAGTATATAGCACTAGTAAATTGTTGTCCAAGTTATTTATTCTCTCAAATAGTAGACCAAAATCAAGAAATACATAACAGATTCACAAAGTTTAGAAAGGAGTTGGGATCCAGGCATTTTAATAATTTTTTGAAAAAAAATTATGTTTTGAGTAATGGAAAAGAGTAGTTTCAATAGTTCCTCATATAATACAAAGTTTAATATTAAAAAATAGTCTATGTAGAGATTACAGCATTTTGGAAACAAGTCTTTAAATAACACCCACCACCAGGATCTGGAACATTTCAACTTTTTCTACAATTTTTTTTCCATGTCAGTGTTTTTTTAAAAATTTAATCTTGCCCAAGTTTATGTATAATTAATTACTGATAATATTATAATTCCCCCAGATGATCATCAAATATAAAAGTCCTTTTAGCATAAGAACTATCTGTCTGAAAGTTCTTTTGCCCCTGTGATTTTTCAGTGCACAGAGGAAGTGCTTGCTAGCATTTTGGACCAGTATTATATGTCAATAATGCCCTAATAATATGGTCAATAGAGATGGAATTCATGGTAAGAAGGTAGCAACTCCCAAGTCATTCCAATAAAGCAAAGATGGATATCTTTGTGCTAAGTAGCTTTAGTCGTATCAGATGCTATGCTACCCTGTGCACTGTAGCCTGCCAGGCTGCTCTGTCCATGGGATTCTCCAAGCAAGAATACTGGAGTGGGTTCTCATTTCTTTCTCCAGGGGATCTTCCCCACTCTGGAAGATACAGATATAAATATGTATGTATGTATATATGTATATATATCCTTCCTCATCATGAATAGCTTAAGTATGCGATGTCTGAGAAGATCTGCCCTGCGTTCCTGAGAGTCAGATGTTACTCTTCCTATTTAACACAGAAGGTTATAGAGATTCAGAGAGGCTGTTTCGAGATTCTCAACCATAGCTGCATATTAGAATCACCTGTATTTCTTCAAACAAACAAAAAAACCATGCTGACACCTGAACTCTACTCATGACAAATTAATTAGAATCTCTGGACTGGACCATGACAACAACATTGTGTAAGCACTCGTAAAGTGATTCTAATGTGCAGTCAGACGGAGAACCATAGGTTAAATGAGTCACCTGATTCACAAGCTGAACCTTAAATCCTGGACTTCTGACTGTGCAGGCTGTAGTAGGCCGTGTTCACCTCATCAAACACACACAGCTTTGGGTTTCTTTTCCTAGGGATTACTGACACTCTTAATTACATGGCCGCATGTGCAGTAGAATATTTCTTTTTTCATCCACAACAGTAGGTTTGGATGAATGATACCAAATACTGATGGCCTCAAGTTCTTCTGAAAATCTTATTTAAATTGTAGAAAGATGAGGTGTCATAGAGACCTCATCACCACCACCAAATCTCAGTTAGCTCCCAGAACTTCCCAAGAAAACAGTCTAGAGTAAAACGGTATGCTTACTGGGTAAATGCCCCTTAAAGAGAGTTCTAGCCCTTCTTTCCAAAAGTTTATAGACCTACAACCCATCACATATAACATTCTAGAGTTTCGTCTCATAGTCTAACACTTTCTCTTGAGCTTTTGATGTTAGAATGTCTATTTTAGGCATCTTTTCAGGCTGAATAATTCTAAATGTGACAGGTGTCATAATAGCACCTTCACACTCAGCAAGCCAATATGACTTGCTGCTGCTAGTATTAGGCTATGGAAAATCTAGAATTGGGTCCAACAAGAGTGAGTCCTGGATGTGGATAAGCTCAGTTGAAATCATCCTCTGCTATAGCTATATTTGCTCAGTTCCTAAAGCTAGATTTTAGCTTGGCTATGACTAGTGTGCCAGTTCTCCCCTTATCTTGCAGTGTCAGCTATACACCCACTCCTTTCTTGGTACTCTTGCTTAGGATCACTCCTTCCTTTCTGAACTTTCACAACCAGCCTAATACTTAGTGTGTACCTCTCTAGCTGGCCTACTTACTCCCTAAGTAGGTCTCCTCAGGTTCTGGTTAAGATCTTAATGTAAACTAGATTACCACATGATTACCTGAAATATAGCCACTTTCATAGCCAAACTCTATAGCTAATAGTCTTATAGTTTTCCTCCTGGTTCTGGTTATCTACTGGTGCATAATAAACTACCCTTAAACTTTGTGCTTAAACTATCTTATTGTTCTAGGAGATAAACTGGGCTCAGCTTAAAGGTTCTTGCTTGCACTTCTCATATGCATAATACAATCAGATGAAACATGAGACTAGAGTCATCAAATGGGCCAGACATCCAAGAGGGCCTCCTCAAATGACTGGCAGATGATGCTAGTCTTTGACCTGGCACTTACATGGACTAATGACCAAAGAAACTACACATCACCTCTCCATGTGGCTAGCTTCCCCATGTCCCAAGAGGGAAAGTTCCAAGATACCCAGGTAGAAGCTGCAAGACTTCTCAAAGTCTGATTTGGAAATCCCAAAATGTCATTTCTGCTGCATTGTACTGGTAAAGCCAGGTCAAAAGGCCATCCAGATTAAAGAATAAAGGGAACAGACTTTACCTCTTGATGTTAGGAGTGGCATGCACTTAAAGGGAGCAAAGGAATTAATGGAAACCATCAATAAACGTCTGTCACCCACTCACCGTATCCCTTTTTTTTATCGCTACATCATTTCTCTTTAGAATGGTAGTCTAGGCCAGTGGTGCTGGAACTTTTTAATATCAGAGCCCCTTCATCACAGTCTTAAAATTATTGAGGACCTTTTATCTGTATGAGTTCAATCTATTGATATTTATTATGTTAGAAAGTAAAATGGAGACACTTAAGATATTTATTAGTTTATTTAAAAATAGTAATGATAAACCTACTACTTGCTAACATAAATAACATATCCCAATGAAATATATATCTTGTAAAACAAAATCTTTTAGTGAGAGGAGTGGCATTGTTTTTAATTTTTGCAAGTCTTTTTAATTAAAGGCATCCAACTTCCTATATCTCCTTCTGTAATATGTTGTTTTGGTTTAAGTGTTTGAAGAAAATATCACCTTAGAGAGGTATGTTGAAAAAGGGAGGTATGTTTAAATAACCTCTTCAGATAATTATGAATATCCTTTTTAAATAACTTTTTGATAGACCAGACCTGTGGAAATTTCTTTTGTTTTTATTTAAATGTGGAAACTGAATCTATGTCAACACATTTTTATAGTGTTATATTAAAACTCATTGGTGTCTCTTGCACTGTGCATAGATCTTTCATCAGTGTGTGATTTTGTAACATTAAACATTGGTTGTTCTAAAGATAATGGTTTACTGAATTAAACAGATCATTCAAATATATTTTATTATATAATATTTAAAAATCACTTTTATACATATCAACAACTATTGAATTAGAAGTGAGAAAGGTATCTGGCTTAAAGGGGTGGACACAGGGTTTTCAGTTTTCTAATTTTCTCTTGAAATCTTGAATTTCACAATAAATATTGTCAAGTTTCTTGCCTTTAACTGATAGACTTCATTCATTTTGGGAAAATGGATGTCAAATATCCACATCTGAATATCTTGTCCTGTCAGTCATTCACTCAGTTCTCGATAATTAGAAAGTCAGATTGAGCCTGAAAACCACACAATTCACAATTTATGAGTACTTCTTCTGCAGATAACCAATGAACTCGAGTATACGACATAAATACTTTATACAAAATCCCCTGTATTCTCACAGAGTATTTAAAAATGTGTACTCAAGAGGTAAAGCTTAATAAAATAATAATCTTTACTGCTTCACTCAATGCACTGTTGAGGGAAACTGGCTCTTTAAATGAAAGAATGCCGTGATGACTGATTTTGGTGGTTAACATTGCCTTGATTTGCAGTGAGACACAAACTGTTGTTGCGTGCTAATTGCATTTGCACAAAGGCAAACATCAATGCAATGAGAAGACCAGTAATACCCAGAGATTATTTTAAAAATAATTTGAACTTGTAGACCGCCTGAAAGTGTCTCAGGGAATCCTTAGGAACCTGAAGACTGTGTTTTGAGAATTACTGATCTAGTTCATATCTGAAGAAGCCATATCTCTATTGTCACTAAAATAGAGCTCCCATATACTGATATGAAGGAAGAAAAAGTCTTAGCAG
Organism: Antilocapra americana; assembly: GCA_007570785.1. Lineage (NCBI taxonomy): Eukaryota > Metazoa > Chordata > Mammalia > Artiodactyla > Antilocapridae > Antilocapra > Antilocapra americana. The sequence continues at coordinate 34,163,114 of ML661885.1, forward strand.
TGCTCTGTTGTTAGACAGAGAGGGTGGAACAGTTCCTTCGTGGTATGGATTTGAAGCCAGGAATTTCCAAAAGACCTGGACAGGAGAAGTTGGGAGAGAGACATACAATTAGAAGAAATAAGAATAGCCTTTCAGTAGGTACCAGCGCTTCCCTCAATATATTCACATCTATTATTTATCTCTATTTTGAAAAATGAGAAAAAAACACTCATTGCTTTTCTTTTATCATTGTTCAGTTTGAGATAGGAAGGTGCACAAGCAGATTCATTCATTATATTTTAGTGTAGTAGAAAGGGCCCTGAACTAGGAATAATGTACAGTATCGACTTCCAACTTAGCCACTCTTGCTTGGCTTGCTATGAATCATATCACTTCCAAGTCTCATTTCCTACTTTAAACAATTAGGAGTTTGAGATAGAGGATTTCTTAATTGCCTCCTAATTCCAAGTGTATCTATATATAATGTGCTGACCAGAACAGACTCATGAGAGTCAGTTATACACATCTCCCGACTGTATGTTTAGTGATATCTATCTTGATATCTGCTATTATGGGAACATTTGCACCATAGAAAATGGCAAACGCTATAAATAGAAACTTTTAAAAAAAACAACAACAACCCAATTTACCAGTACAGCACAGTCTGTCTATTTAATCCCCTTGCACTATGGAACACATATGTAGTAACTGGAAACTTGCTATGGTGCTTAGCTCATAGAAGATCTCAACAGATCTTGTGATGGTATGGGATTCACACACTCTTCAGTTTGTCTTGGATATTCTTTCTTAATTATCATGTGCGGTTTAGCTAAACTAGTCTGTGTTCTTATACTTTGTTGAAAGAAAAAATAAAAGTAAAAGGGAAGTGAAAGTTTTCTAAACATATGTCAAAATTCCTTTAAAATTTTTCTTTTTTATTTCTTCAGATTTATGACCTACTGATATACTTTTTCCATTTAATAAAATTTAAAAGTTAAGTTCCTCTGGTCTGTCTGAAATGATAACTAACCTACTGTTTCAATTCAGAATCTAGAGGCAGAAACAAATAATGGAGTTAATAACGTAAAGTAACAGTCCTTAACATAAATGGCCTGTGCCTCTTTACCAAGACTCGTAAGTGACAATCTATCCTCTATATCTTAAAACATTTTTTTTGACCACCCAGAGTAGAGGAATACTAGAGAAAGGATAGGAAAAAAATGATGGAACAGGCAGAGAAGAAGCATTTCCCAGTTGAATAAGAAACTTTAGCTAGTTTTAAAGCTCAGTGCCCTGTAGAACTATTTTGTCATTTGGAAAAATACCGTCTCATATCCCATTCCTGTCATGCTCCCCATCTCCATACCCAGTTGTCATAACGTCCCAGTCTGACATGGAAAAAATGTTCCAGTTTGCCTTTGGAAATGTGATTCAGTCTTGCTGGCAGGGATTCCTTTGAAAGATCCTTGACCCATTCTCAGGATGCTCTCAGTTTGCCAGAAGCAAGCAGCAGAAAGGATGGGGTTTCACAAAGAGAGAATTCAGGGGCTTCGTGAGTATAATTCCTGTTCAGGACTGCCCTCACACGTCTGCCAAGACCCAGCACAGTGCTTTCATGAGGGCACCTAGTCTTCCCTTTCAAAGATACCCAGTTACTCAGGCTCCAAGCTGTGAAGTAGGGCTTCAGTAAGCATGGCGATTCTTGGGAACCTCTAGAGAAGCAGACTTTGACAGGTAATGTCACAACTGCCCATCACTATTCAACAGGGTTGATCTCTGGGCATGCACAGTGTTGCTTTTAAGTCCTGCTGATTTGGATTCAGTTTTTCCCTTTTAGCATCTTGCTTGAAATTTCTGTTTGACTTGGAACTCCCCAACTACCAAATTAAGTGAAATGAGCTTGATAAAAAAAAAAGTTCATTGAAATTTACCACAGCCATTTGAAGAAACTTCCAATAAAACCAGAAAGAGAGCCAATGGCCATCTGCCCAGTGACATAAAACAAAAAGCTACCCACTAGGAGATGAAATTAAAACACTAAGGAAATCAGGGATAGGAGTAATCCAACCTTCTACAGTTTCCATTTATCTAAAATTCAGGCCTTCCCAGGAGTTAGCAAAATCCATCTGGAAGAGTACTCAGTACTCTTCCCATCAGAGGAGAACTTGCTGGTATTTTGCCAATAATGGAGTATTAAACAAATACACAGACAACCAAACCAAACCCCATAAAAAACACGAAGGAGTAAATAATTGGGTCCTGCAAGCCACTCTGTGTCCCACAGTGATCACCAAAGTGAGTAAAACTCCATTTTTGCACTCTGTGGCTCTGTTCCACATTTGCAGAAGAGACACATAGATAAGAAGGGTGTAATATGGGGTAGAAGGATTTATTCTGTCAGAAATATGATGTACCCATTTTTGAAATACATTTCATTCTTGATAAAATGAGAAAGGATCAGCATGGCACCAGATGAGTGATTAAATGTATACTCATGGCGGACTCATGTCAATGTATGACAAAACCAACACAATAAAGTAAAGAAAATTTAAAAACATAATAAATAAAAAATGCACTCTTAGTAAAGGAAGCTACAGTACTAGGGAATGAACTCACACTGGTTGTATCTCTATAACCTATTTAAAAAACCCACACTGAATGAGTTCTAGAGATCTACTGTGCAGCAAGCAAAACAAATTTTAAAAATCACCTGAAGAAATAAAATAAGAAAAAGGTAATGAGTTAAAATATAATTAAAACAGTTAAAAGTCACATCTTGTTTTCAGTGTGTATGTATGTATGTGTAGTCTATATATGCATTTATATGGCTTTCCTGGCGGCTCAGACTGTAAAGAATCTGCTGCAAGGCAGGATTCAAACAGATTCGAACCCTGGGTTTGTAAGATTCCCTGGAAGAGGGCACAGCAACCCACTCCAGTATTCTTGCCTGGAGAATTCCATGGGCAGGGGAGTTTGGCAGGCTACAGTCCATGAGGTCACAAAGAGTCAGACAAGACTGACTAACCCTTTCACATGTATGTATAAATAATATTAATATAGTGCTCTCTGTGTAATAAACTCTTGGTAGAAATTTAAGGACAAATAATTTACTGATGAATATATCATGTAGCCTTTAAATGCTGCCTTTGTGAATATAATCAAAGACTGAACAGTTAATTTTCACACATCAAATTTTAGTCTATAATACATGCAATAAACTTTATAGATATTTGGCATTCCCTCTCTCTATTCCATTTAATTATTGTATTAATGTTTCCCTAGTAATCTTTCTTAGCTGTTTGTGTTTTCCTTCTCTCTTAAACCACATTCAAAAGTAGGATATCCCAGGGCTCTGGTATCTGATGATAAAGCACATTCACTAAATTTTTCACAAACAATATTCATAGTTATAAAATGTGTGCATATTTTTTTAGATTGTTTTGTGTGGAAGAAGTTCTTTCATCATTTGTATCCCTTTGGGATATCTCAAGACCCCAACATCTGGTTAGTGGTTTCTTGAAAAGACACACTTTTTCAATACAAAATGTTCTTCTGCTTAAAATAACAATAACAACTTAATTTTCATGTTTAGTAGCTTAGAAGATAGTATAAAATTCACTTTTCCTTAATAAATGTCAGATTTTACTTTATCATACATCAGTGCACCTGTTCTGAAATAGCATGAAATTTTAGCTTAAACATATGTATGCAAATTAAAATTTGGCAAGTTAATAACAAAATGTGAAAATGTTGAAATAATGAAAGCTGAAGTAGTGGAAGCATGGATAGCATAAAACATTTGTTGTGTATGGAAGAGGTACAGGTTTAATATTGATAAACTTGAATTTAAGCCTTGATTTTATCATTTTCACATTGGATAACTTTTTTTTAAAATCCCTCTGACAATTTTCTAATCTGTAAAACTGGTAGGTTCATATCTTGGACTTTTCATAAATACTATTTTTTAAACAAGCAATGCTTTAATGCTTACTCTGTGCCCGGTCCTCTTCTGAGAACTTTTCAAATTGTGATCTGTTTAATTTTCATGGCAGATATTTGGAGTAAGCACTTTTAGTTCCTCTTTAATGAAAAAGAGACAGAGTTATTTAAGCATGGTTATTTTTCACCTAGAAACCATCAGTGAGTGACATACCAAGGTAGGTCAATTGAGGTAGGCCATTTCAGGTTCCTATTAGGAGGTTATTTAAAATTAATAATGTTGTTCAATTGCTCAGTCATTGTCTGACTTTGCAACCCCATGGATAGCAGCATGCCAGGCTTCTTTGTGCTTCACCATCTCCCAGAGCTTGCTCAAATTCATGTGCATTGAGTCGATGATGCCATACAACCATTTCATCCTCTGTCGTCCCCTTCTCCTGCCTTCAGTCTTTCCCAGCATCAGGGTCTTTTCTAATGAGTTGGCTCTTCACATCAGGTGGCCAAAGTACTGGAGCTTCAGCTTCAGGATCAGCCCTTCAACAAATAATCAGGGATGATTTCCTTTAGGATTGAATTAATTAAATTAAATTAATAATGAAAGTGAAAGTGAAGTCGCTCAGTCGTGTCCGACTCTTTGTGACCCAATGGACTGTAGCTTACCGGGCTCCTCTGTCCATGGGTTTTCCAGGCAAGAGTACTGGAGCGGACTGCCTTTTCCTTCTCCAGGGGATCTTCGCAACCTAGGGATCGAATCCAGGTCTCCTAGATTGCAAACAGACGCTTTACCATCTGAGCCACCAGAGAAGCCCCAAATTAAACTAATATTAATAAACTATTATTAAATAAATTAATAAATTTAATATTAAATTTAAATTAATAAAAACAACTTAAAGTTGGTATACATTTTATTATCATCAGACAATAGCAGTTCTAAACAATCTATGAGATATTATTCCCTTCAGGATGGATCACTTTTGTCCTCCATTCCTAAATACTCATTTCCCTTTATAACAGTACATTTTTAATTAAAGCAAGAAAAATAAAATTATAGGCGCTTATAAAATGTTTGGATATTTAGCAAAAATATAAATAAATTCTAGGACTACAGGTAGTCTTGAATGAGTTAGTACATGTAATATGTATATAATAGTATTAATAATATACAGTATAGTTAATGTGTCCATAGTGTATATATATACATACATATATATATACACACACACACATATACATGCACATATATGCATAGATAACACCTTTCTCTCTTATGGTAATTAATGTATTAGTGACATCTGCATTTTGCATACTATGCACATGATGTTCACTGGAGATTAGGCCATTTAGTAAAATTTTCATCTGTACTTTCCTCACCACATACTTCCTTTTCAGAACATGTGAATAGAAATTTTTAGATGAAGTTGCAGGTTAAAATATATGGTTCTTAAGATAGTCATAATAGAAACAACATCAAAAACAGACAAATTTCACCTCCGCCGTTACTTGTTATATAACATTGGTTTTCACTACATATGAGCATCCATTCTTTTAACCGTGGAGACAGGTGGAACAACACTTACAATGCAGGGTATATTCTTGCTTATATCAACAGTGCTCAAAACTATTGCTCCGTTCCCTCAAATCTTCCTACTTTATTCCACTTCTCCAAAGATGAAAAATACCTTAAAATAGCCCCATAGGGCAGCAGTCTTTGAATTTCTTCTCCAGTGGGTTGCTGTCTTTAGAAAGACCCTAAATAAGATTTGGAGACGGATTCAGTTTCAGTGTCTGCAGGTGAGCCTGACTAGCACACATAGCAACTCACCCAGATGAGATTATGGCTGGGAGTCTATAAATGTCTGACTATGCTTATGTCAGTGTCATGAGGCATCTGGGAAGGAAATTCAGCCTGTTCATTTTTGACCAAGGCACCAAAAAAATTTCCAGTGTGTTTTTATTATATAGTTATTTTGGAATAAAGGACAAACAAAAGCTATATTTCAACATTAAAAAGATGTTGATGTATACTCAGAAGTTTTTGTGTGTGCCAAAAGAAATAGAACATTTCCTTGCAAGAGTGTGTACTGAAATGAAATAAAACAAATGGTTCTTTATTTATTTACGTAAGGCTAGACATTGGGTATATTGCATCATTTAAGCTTCATCCTTACACTTCATTACCTACTAAAAATGAGCTCTGCTTGTAAGTATTTGTATAATCAGTGATGAGCTGTGCTTTGAAATGGAGTGCTGCAGATTAAGCAGTAGAAGGAAAATAAAAAAGGAAAATTGTACTTGATCTTATGGAATATCACAGAATAATTACTTCAAAATAGGGAATTTCCTTAACTCCGAGTTCAAAAATCTTAGGAATACTCTATTTCTCCAGTGTACTGACCCACAGATCACATGTTGATAGCTTGGAAATAGCATTTCCAGTTGTTAAAACAGATTTTTAAAAAAGGTTTTGGAATTTAGGAAGAACTGGAAGTCAAATTTGAAGGCCTTTTTCTTGGATTTTCTCCTTTTTCAGTGGGATAAAATTCAAATTCCCTTTAGCTTAACACTAAATACCCAGCACAATTTGTCTGGGCCTGAGCCTGGAGGGCTACAGTCCATGGGGTCACAAAGAGTTGGACATAACTGAATGAGTAACAGGCACGCTCGCACACGCGTGCACACACGCACATGCATGTGTGTGCATGCACATACACACACAGCCCTTCCTTCCTACTGCTTTCCTTTCTCAAACCCCCACTCTGGCTGGGGTAGGATCTGTACTGCTCCCTCCTACCTCTACCAAAACGAAGTATGTGTTTTTGTGGCTTCTGTGCCTTTGTAGGGTCTGTTCTTCCTACTAACAATCCCCCTCTGTTTCTCCCTGGACATTCCTTAAGTCTGAGTTTAACTTCTACCTTTCCCATGAAGAATTTTATCTCCCCTCTAAATTGCAGCATTCTTTCCTGCAAAATAAACCCATGGAGTTCACATAATGTATATTGAAATTATTTCTTAAAACTTTGCTAAACTTTACCACATACATAAATTCTATCATTCCAACCACATGGCATGCAGCTTGGGATAAATAGTATGGATTTGACTTTTTTCATTATGCTCACCATGGTGGTATGAGAAATGTAGGCACAAAATGTTAGGTGTGAAAGGAGGGGGAGCATTACAGTGCTGTGCTACACCTCTCCAGACTATTTGGCATATACAGTTTGAGTTTGAGTTTCAGTGGAGACTTCCTGCACTTCAGTGCTAGGCTTTGTGCTTCAGTACAGTTTATCTGAGAGCGCTGTATTGAAATTTGTCACAAAGTACAAATATTTAATATCTGAATGGGTTTATTTTTTACACTGTTTCTTGGGTTATAGTTTCCTAGGGTAACTCAAGGGGACAGGGTTATGACTGGACAAGAGAAAGATTTAAGCATTTCTTTTCCCCTAGCTGACTACATCTGATACTTCCCCTAATTTCCAGACATGTAACAGTGAAGAATAGGTAATCCCTAGGCACTTTTGGGGACTGAGTGTGGGAACACGTCAGGTTGGGAAATGTAAGTCAACTCTCTGGCCTTTAGCCCTTTCCTCTAATAGAGCATTGTTAAAGAAAACGATTGCCTCTGGACTATTAGATGAAAGGCAGTTTGAGACCTCAGATTGTCCAGATGTGACCACCACTAATCCATATCAGAGTTTGGAGAGAATTAGAAACACCCTGGTCTTGCCCAAAGCACTAAGGTTTAGGGAGCTGAAAGTGGGCTGCTTTCAGTGTCCACTTATCCCCATGGTGGGGTGCTTTTGGTCAGAAGAGAACCTGCGTAACTACTGAGGTGACCTTGAATGAGAATAGACAGAGCATGTGAATATGTTGGTTTAATTTGTATTTTTTTAGAAGTATTTTTCCTCATGAGACCCGCCTTTGTGTAAAGTATAATTAAATATAAATATTATACTTTCTAATCTTATAATAATTTCCTGATAAATATACTTGATATAATTGTCTGTAGATTATATTACAGTCTATTGCAGTTGGCTCTCCTGGCCTCCTATTTATTTACCACAACTCTATTTGATCATTTTTAGGATGGAAATAACCTGATCTTAATCCTTTGAATAAAAAGAGGTTGGCAAACTTCTTTTATGAGTAAATGGAAAGGGTTTTGCAAGGCAGCATATGTAAAAAAGAAACATAAATCCTAACCTTTCACTCTCTCAAATGGGAATTAAGGTCAGCATTCTTAGAGCAGCCAACTGAAGTGGTGCTGAGTTCAGACACTCTTTGGGAATGGAACCAAACAGCTGACTTTCACTAGAGAAAAAGCCATTTCAAGAGTTGGGTGCTAAGCACTGGTGATATCTTTCCAAGTCTTTAAATAGGTCACCTGTCTCTTAAGAGAATAATGAGAGAACCAACACCCCCCCCAAAAAAAAAGAATTGTCACAATCCTCATCTATTTAATTCTTCATTTATACTCTATTGTAAGATTAAGTAAGTCAGATTTTTCCTAAAAGCCTGTTATCCCTTAGGGGAAAGTAAGGCATTTAAAAAAAATCTAGTAAGTCTTTGGGCTTCCCTGGTATTTCAGCTGGTAAAGAATCCATTTGCAGTGTGGGAGACCCCAATTCCATTCCTGGGTTGGGAAGATCCCCTGAAGAAGGGATAGGCTACCCACTCCAGTATTCTTGCTGGTGGCTCAGATGGTAAAGAATTTGCCTGCAATGCAAGAGACCTGAGTTCGATCCCTGGGTTGGGAAGACCCCCTGGAGGAGGGCATGGCAACCCACACCAGTATTGTTGCCTGCAGAATCCCCATAGACAGAGGAGCCTGGTGGGCTGCAGTCCAAGGGGTTGCAAAGAGTCAGACACAACTGAGTAACTAAGCACAGTAAGTCTTCAGTTCATCAGAAATTAATGATGCACCAAAGAGATATTCAAGAGAGCCTCAGAAAGAAAATCAGGGTAGACCATATCAAACTTGTGTTTTTCCAGGGTCAAATGGCAAGTAGTATCTTTTTGGAGAAGAAATGTTTCTAGGAATGCTCTCTCATGGACATCATTTCACTCCTTAAATTTACATTTCATCTTCCGACATGACAAACATAATTGTACTCAGATGCCCCATCAGTGCGTCTGTGATCCAGTTCCCACTGTGGTCAATTGTCTGTTTTTCATGTTTCAGTGTATTTCATAATTCAACTTCTCTATCTTAAATATGATGTTATGACTTACATATACAATGGCAGAAAGATAGTGTTCCTTTAAAACGTTATGTATTTTCTTCTGATTGCTTAAAATGAATTCTTCTTTCCACAAAGCTCAATCTATTTTGTACTTGACTAAAAATAGCCTTGAAGTTAATTCCCACTTAAGAGAGTAGGGAATTGAGATACTGAAAAGAACAGTTAGGAAATGGAAAAGGATTTACACTTTGTCAAAGAGGCCATTTTTAGCACCTTATCACAGCAATAACGCAAGCTCTTTGTAAATTTAGTTTTGACAGCATTGGGGATTATCACATTTTTCTATCTGAGATAAACTTTTGTCTGTATTCATCATTTATATAACTGTCTCAAACAGTTTAGCTTGACAATAAACTAATTCACATTTTAATTGCATGTGATAGTTTATAAAGCCTTCACAATGATACCTGGCTGTGTCTGGTAATCAGGCTCATGTCTTCTGCTGGGTGCTTCTAGGTGCATGTATAGCAAATATAACACACAGGGAAAATACGTATCACATGTAGTGCTGGTGAGCTAGTAACCGAAAGGAAAGTACATTTTGTTGTTTCTTCCTTACAGGGGAGCAAATGAGAGTCAGAGACTTGGATTTTAGTCTTTAATAGGTGATTGAATCTCTATGAGACCTTTTTTTCTCTGGGCCATGGTCTTTAAAGAAAAGGAATTTCAGGAAAATGATAGCCATGGTCCTTTCCAGGGTGTACTTTATGAGAATGTCTGTTTGTGCTTTGTAAATATAGCCAAATTTAAGTTATCTGGTAAATAGTAGAGTTAAAATAAAATTAGCAATTTCAGTCTCTGCCTCTTACTAGAATTTTGGATAAAAATTAGATAAATCCATTCGGCTCTATACTGTGATTGTAATTTTAGGAGCACCAGAAAAGTGGTCACATCTTAAATAACCCCACAACATTTCCTAATGTCATTTTCTTACATCCTCTTACTAACTATACACACACCCTTGTTCAAAAATTGTAACAATTATTTATATCAGTGGTTCTTAACTAGGCATGATCTTGACTTCCAGTAAACATTTGGCAACATCTGGAAACATTTTTGATTGTCACAGTGGGGTTGCCATTGGTGTCTAGTGGTTGGAGGCCAGTAATGCTGCTAAGCATTCTAGTGCGTAAGACATACTGCAACATATTCACACACACACACAAAACACTGTCCTGACTAATGTCAGTATGCCAAAGTTGAGAAACACATTTTAAATTTATAGATAATTGAACAATGATCTTAACATCATAAAACAAGTTACTTTTTTTTTCCTAAAAGTTTCAGTTCAAGTTCATATGACACAAGTGAGATACATGTATTTTCAATTATAAAACCTTTACTTCAGCTTATAATGCGGTACAAGATCCCAAAAGTCAGTATTTAATTGAGTAAACAAGTGTCTTTTAGAAAATTAAAGTAGCCAGAAGAGTAGTAAATTAGAAATCACTCATTCATGCCTTTGTGTAAATTAATGCAATGAGAAGTTATTGGAGGGAAAGACAGTGTAAATTAATGCAATGAGAAGTTATTGGAGGGAAAGACAGTTATTGGAGTTGGGTGGATGCTGTGGTAGAAGGGTTTAGGCAGCTGGATGACAGTATGAGCATCTAAAGCACTCCTTAGGGGAAGAGAGATTCAGGAAGGATGATGGTGCCCAGTTTGACTACTTTTCAAATTTCAAAGGTTAGTCCCACCATAAGCTATAAAAAAATAGCAGAACTCATGTATGTGAGTTTCAGTTCTCTTTTCTAATTCAACCTCAGTGGGATGTCAGTGATTTTTAAAATAGCCAATAATTAATTGAGGAGAGTAGGAGTAAAGGAGATGCTGATGAATTATAGATTGGTTGACAAGCTGTTATATTAACTGCTTGAGTTTAGGACAGCTTCTTATCTAGGCTATGCAGTTTGACTTCAAAATCTAATTTAAAACTATTAGATTTCCTATGCCGTTCATGATTTAGTTTGCTTCTCTTTTTTCTTTAGTGTTTTCCAATCTGAGTTTTCTGTTGCCTTTCCGTTGTTGCTGTTAAAGGTGGTGTGTAACACATACAGACAAAAACCCTATTGAGATAACATCCTATAGAATTTATGATCTACTTATATTGTCTCTTTTTGTCTAACAAATTGTGCCAAAATTTAGTATTTTAAAACAGCAAACATTTATCATCTCACATAGCTTCTGAGAATCACGGATCTGGGTGTGGGGGCAATTTAACTGGGTGTTCCTGGCTCCAGGTCCTTTGTGAGGTTACAGTCAAGCCTGTTAACTGGGGCTGCAGTCTCTGAAGACCTGACTGAGGTGGAGGACCCGTTTTGAGCTCACTCACCTGGCTGCTGGTCAGAGGCTTCAGTTTTTCACTATGTGGACCTCTCTGTGGGGCTGCTTATGACAGGACTTACCCCAGAGTGAATAGTGGTGGGAAAGCAGAGAAGACATAGTGTCTTGTCTGGAGCGACCCATCATCTCTTCTGTCCTGTTCTCTTTGTCAGAGACAACTCTAGTAGAATGCAGAAGACTAACATGAATACAGAGAACAGGAAGAGGGGATCACTGGATCATCTTATAGGCTGATTACCATGCTGATGTTGTCTTTCAATATAAGAACCAACCAGAACCCTTCCTATTGCAATGTCTGTATGTAACAGCATACAAATAAGCTCTATAACTGGTCACTTAAAATAATGATAGCAGGTTTTATTGGGGGAAAAATGTGTTCTAAAAAGAACTTAATTGAATTTGTAGAAAATATGTACAATGATCATTTTAACAAATACATTAGATTCTGCTAGTTTCTTTATTGTACAGAAACAGTTTTTGTGCTCCTTAAGTCAGAAGCCTGTCTAGTTTTCCCTGAATGTCCACTTTAGGCTTTTTGGTGGTATATGGAGTATGATTTTGAGTGAGAATTAGAAAAGATTGACTTGTAAACCCTAATTTTTCCATTTCCTGGCTGCACAATCAGAACCAAGTTTTAAATGCTTCATCTATGAAACAGATGTAATAGTACTCACCTCTAATGGTTGTTTTGAGGTCTATCTAAAGGCTATGATGTGAACAAACTATTCAGCACATTTCCTCATGCATAGTGAGGGCATAATAAATAGCAGCCATGAACATTAGCTTCCAGTCCAGTGTTTTTTTGAACATCATGACCATTATAGGTTGTGAAACCAAAATAATTGGTTTGGTCAACTCTTTCTGGAAAAATGAAATAAAATTGAACAGTACAGAAAATATCAAAATCTCAGAGGAGTTATAATTCTTAGCTGTGTCACTGAAGTAAATATTGTTTCATTAAACTTATTTGTGTCTACATGCAAGCTTGTGTGCATGTGTGTATGTTTGTGTGTGTGTGTGTGTACATGTGATATTTGTTCCTTATCTTGATTAAAACTATACCTTTTACTATGGGTCCTTGGAAGAAGAGCTATGACAAACCTAGACAAACAAAGCAGAGACATCACTTTGCCAACAAATATCCATATAGTCAAAACAATGGTTTTTCCAGTAGTCATGAATGGATGTGAGAGGTGAGGCCATAAGGAAGGCTGCATACCAAAGAATTGATGCTTTTGAATTATGGTGCCAGAGAAGACTCTTGAGACAGCAAAGAGTTCAAACCAGTCAACCCTAAAGAAAATCAACACTGAATATTCATTGGAAGGACTGATGCAGAAGCTGAGGCTCCCATACTCTGGCCACCTGATGAGAAGTGCAAACTCCTTGGAAAAGACCCTGATGCTGAGGAAGAATGAGGGCAGGAAGAGAAGAGAGCAGCAGAAGATGAGATGATTGGATGGCGTCACTGACTCAAAGAACATGAATCTGAGCAAACTCCAGAAGATAGTGAAGGACAGGGAAGCCTGGTGTGCTACAGTCTATGGTGTTGCAAAGAGTCAGACATAACTTTGCAACTGAACGACAACAGTCAAAAACTGAGAAAGCCACTACTTTAGCCTTACTTTGTTACATTTGTGTGGTTTTTTTTTTTGAGAATAATCAACTTTATTCTGTTCTAGTGAGTGCATCCCTCTGAATGTTTTAGACATTGGACTATTTAATACCTCTTTGCTGGAGAGCCTCTTCTTTAGAATTGCATCTAAAGATGAAGTTCCAGTACACACAGAGCCATGATCTTCCTGTATTATACCATTAGATGTGCCCCAGACCAGTATGTGGCTCATTTCTTTGTACCCAATAACATGGTCATTGTAGATGTATTAATGGTGGAAGCTCAGAAATCTTAAAAGACTTACCTGTTTGGAATCTTTTATGTAGTAAGTCTCCACAGGGACTTTTTTAGTCATATGGTTAAATAAAGAAGTGCTAAGCCCCCAAGGTTTATGAAATTCTAAACATCAATCTGTCTCAAAGAAAGCATGCTTTTCATGGAAGAAACTACATTTGAGGCCTTACATTCTCAAGTTTGCCAAATGTCAAATAGTGAATCATGCAAGTAAATGCTGTTTATATTGTTTTGATATATTTTCTTTGTCTTAAATTTTTATTGATAGTTATCATTGGTGGCTTGTAGTGCTTCATCTTCAATTTATCAGTCAATTTATCTGAAAACAAAACAAAACCTAAATATTTGCAATCCTGTTGCTTTCAGATCCCTGTCATCATAAGTAAAGTGATGAATACATTTATAATGTGAATAATTTTATACTTTATCTGCTTATAAGTCAGATGTTCAGCTAGTTGAACTAACTATAATGTTTACAAAGTTTAAAGAGAAAGAGGTTTTTTTTTTTTTTTCTCTTTTATAACCTTCCCCCAATTCCACCCTCTCCTCTCTGGCCCCAGTATTTTTATGAAAGACATCTGGGAACTTTATTCACTGCAGTCTTACACTTTATTCCTGCTGGCCTAGCAATTCAGAGTCTAATCATCATCAAAATCATAATTGTAGATATTTGGGGGTTAAAATTGCTCAAGGAAAAAGTTTCCTCTGAAGGTTTGAAACAACTAGCACATGTCGTACAAGAGGTTTCTTTACACCCTGTGGCCATAACGTCTGGAAGAATTACTGAATATATGCAATAAATGGCTTTCTGACATTGCATTAAAATATAATAAAATATTATTATCTGTTCCCAGACATTTTGGCCACCCTACAGTACATAGGTTTCTGAGACAGTGTAAATAGGAAAGATACAATTCTTTAAGAATGAAGATTTGCAAAACCCTTTAGCATTAGGCAAGCAGTAGTATCAGGGATTGACAACATGCTGTAATGAATCATTTATCTTTATATGCCTGTGGTTTACAAAATATTTTTACTTTAGCTTTATAAAACTGTTTTGATGTACATTTAGTGTACAGATCAGGAAATCAAGGCTAGAATAGTGAAGCAGCTTCTTCATAGTCACAATGCTCAGTGTTAGGAAGCTATGTCTCTAAGAACAAATTCCTCATTAATTTTTTCTTTTTAATTCTACCACACCATCTCTTAGTCAAATTCCCTGGTGGCTCAGATGGTAAAGAATCTGCCTGCAAGGCAGAAGATCCAGGTTCAATCCCTGGGTAGGGAAGATTACCTGGAATAGGGAATGGCTACCCATTCCAGTACTCTTGCCTGGGAAATCCCATGACAGAGGAGCCTGCAGGCTATAGTTCATGGGGTTGCAAAGACTTGAGCACAACTGAGCTACTGACACTTTCATTTTCACTTTTCACCATCTCTTAACGTCCATATTTGCTGAGAAAGTTCAAACCCATTCCTTTCCATTAGAAACTTATTATTTTAATTTTGAATGTAGGTCTTTTCACAATATTTCCTTTTTAATCCTTGAACAATACTATGTTGTAGGTACATTATTATTCCCATTTTCTAGATGCAGACGCTGAGGTACAGAGAGGGAAGGCAATTTGCTTAACCTTACACAGTTAATCAATTGCCAGTATAAAGCTATCAGAATCTAAAACTTGCTCTTTTATCTCATACACTGCTTCTTCACACATACTGGTGGCTATAAATCTGAATTCAGTAAGGGAAGTAATGCAATGGCTAGTTTGAACCATTAATTATCTTCTCATTGATAGATGTGTGTGTGTGTGTGTGTGTGTGTGTGTGTATGTGTGTGTGTGTATCTTACACCAGAGAATTTTCGCTTCTAATAGATTTTCAGACTGCTTCTCCTAACTTGACTCTTGACCAAAGTATAAGTATCTGTCATTTGTATAGCATTTTTAGAGCTTATCATGTGTTTTCACGTACTTATTTCATTGATCATGACAACAAACTTATGAGATACTTAGGGCAGGTATAATTAACAGGATGATTTTCCTGATGAGAAATATTTATCTCAGAGGAGTAAAAGACTACACAGTTAGTATGGCTGATAAGTGAAAAAAAAAATCACCCAGATCTCCTGATGATACATCCTGGGAGCTTTCCGTGAAAATGGAGTCACTCAGTCTTGTCCGAACCTTTGTGACCTTATGGACTATAGCCTACCAGGCTTCTCCATCCATGGGATTTTCCAGGCAAGAGTACCAGAGTGGGTTGGTACTTTTCCTTCTCCAGGGGATCTTCCTGACGCAGGGATCAAACCCAGGTCTCCCTCATTGCAGCCAGACGCTTTACCCTCTGAGCCACCAGGGAAGCCTGTAACACTATGCTAAAGATTGCCCAGTACCCCGTAAGGTTCCACCTGCTTATGCAGGTTTACCAAGAGCTTTCTTTCTCTTTGGAAGAAGTCAGATAGGCCATAATGAATCTTAACCTTTGATAGGCGAGACCCTTAAGTCTGGGCTAATAGACATCATGTGTTGATGTGTATTAGTACAGACTGTGGACTCTGGGTTTAGAAAAGGCATAGCAAGAATTCTGGTTCTGCTGTGAGCTCTAATTCACTGTTTCTTTGGTGGTAGTTAGCCTATTTTTGTGATTCTCCATTTTTACAGATGAAAATGTTGTGAGAAAACAAATGTATGATTTCCTGCTATGATGGTGATTTTCTGGCAAACGCCTTAAAATTTTAATGTAGCATATCTCACGTTGTGGCATGAAAATGCTTGGCTTTAAGAAGTCAAGAATGTAAAAGACCTCAGTGATGTCGTAGGATATGTAATTTTGGAGTTTCATGGTTTCCTGGAAATAATGATGCTGATATCATTTTAATGTAAAAAAGCCATGATAAAACTGTGAATGCTGACAACAATCAGTCCTGGGTGGGAATTCACATCAGAACAGAAGAGAGGCTGATTAAACATGTGCATTTTGCAAATTATATTTGTGCTCAGTCATGTTGTGCTAACTGAGAAGACTACCTAACTGTTTCTTCTGTATGAATATATGGAATAAAACTGTAATAGATTTTATAAACTTGGGGTATATATTTCACAATCCTATATAGGCAATTTATATTCTAATCATTACCACATTATAATGATGTCTGCTTTTATACTGTCTTTCTCACTAGACAGGGATTAGTCAAGAACTATGTATTTTGCATTTATATTCATGATACAAGGCTTCTTAACATAGAAAACATATAAAAGTGACTCAAGAGATATTTACCTAATTGGGTTTGTCTCACATAATAAAACATATACATACATATACACACACACACATACATATTATGTAAATATACATAATTATGCACCCACATCTGTGCATATTCTTTATGTCTTTGTTGATATATAATCTACTATCTATAATCTTACACCTACTTGATAAGACATGATATTTTTAAAGGGAAACAATTGGTCTATTACTGTATTACATATATATATGTATTCTAATTCATGATTCTACAGATATATATATCTGCAAGATACAGTAAGTATATTTAGTTGTAAATATACCTTTAGTTTTAATAACTGAAAATTTTTGAGCAAAATTCACTTAAGCAATTTTAATTTATATATAGTTCAACCAATTTTAATAATGTCAAAAACAACCTAAAGAGGCTTGTTTGTAGATTTTTGAGGAAAATTTATTGGTAAGCTTATTTTAAATCACAATATTAGAGTATATTCTATGATAATATGCTTTCAATGAGTATATGAACATTAGATTAAGTATTTAACTTGGCATTTATGTTGTTTTGAAGGGGTAATGGTATAATGAACAGGAGAATGGGCATGATACTAATCCATATGCTATAGGAAGTTGATATCTCTCTTTTGGTTGAGTAAATGAAAGAAAATACTAATACTTTTCAGTAAGGATAATTATTGAGGCAATAAAAAGCATATCATCATGGAGCTGAGGAAAGAGTCACCTTACCATATAAAATTACTCCTTCAGTTTAGAAAGCCTTCAAAGTTTAGGTGGGTTTAGGGAGGCCTACTGCATGTCGGCTTGATCATTCTTTCAGTATTCCTCAGCATGCTAGTGGTGGAGGGGATTTTTCATTTTATTTAAAAAGGGGCAACAGTGAATGAAGTGTTGTTGCTGTGTTTTACCATGGGAAGGTGATGATTGTTAAGTACTCTTGTTTTCCCCATTCCCCCAGACTAGTGGCAACTCTAATGGCTTTAGGATCAGGACAGCTTCCCTTAGTAACATAAAGTGAAAGAGAGGCAGGTTAATTGGAGACTATGAGTTCTGGATAAAGGTCTTGAAACTAAACTTAAAGAATAAAGTGCTGGCCAAAGTGCTAGCTTCAGCTGGATGAATTTGGGCAGCAAATGGCATGTTTATGATCCTTGCACTAACCCCAGGACCTGAGACCAACTGAAGTGGAAAGAAAATGGACAAGTATTAGACAGACTGCCACTCCTAGCATATGGGCTCTTTGACCCTGATCACATCCCTTAATTTCTCACTTTTGCCATTTCACCAATATGAGATGGTAACAATACCTATTCAGAAGGACTGCTGTGAGGAATAATTAAGGTTCACTGACACACAAAGATGAGCTCGATAAAGGACAGAAATGGTATGGACCTAACAGAAGCAGAAAATATTAAGAAGAGGTGGCAAGAATACAAAGAAGAACTGTCCAAAAAAGATCTTCACAACTCGGATAATCACGATGGTATGATCACTCACATTATAGAGCCAGACATCCTGGAATGCAAAGTCAAGTGGGCCTTAGAAAGCATCACTATGAACAAAGCTAGTGGAGGTGATGGAATTCCAGTTGAGCTATTTCAAATCCTGAAAGATGATGCTGTGAAAGTGCTACACTCAATATGCCAGCAAATTTGGAAAACTCAGCAGTGGCCATAGGACTGGAAAAAGTCAGTTTTCATTCCAATCCCAAGAAAGGCAATGCCAGAGAATGCTCAAACTGCCGCACAATTGCACTCATCTCACACGCTAGTAAAGTGATGCTCAAAATTTTCCAAGCCAGGCTTCAGCCATATGTGAACCATGAACTTCCAGATATTCAAGCTGGTTTTAGAAAAGGCAGAGGAACCAGAGATCAAATTGCCAACATCCACTGGATTATTGAAAAAGCAAGAGAGTTCCAGAAAAACATCTACTTCTGCTTTATTGACTATGCCAAAGCCTTTGACTGTGTGGATCACAATATTACTGTGGAAAATTCTGAAAGAGATCGGAATACCAGACCGTCTGATCTGTCTCTTGGGAAACCTGTGTGCAGGTCAGGAAGCAACAGTTAGAACTGGACAAGAAACAACAAACTGGTTCCAGATAGGAAAAGGAGTACGTCAAGCTGTATATTGTCACCCTGCTTATTTAACTTATATGCAGAGTACATCATGAGAAACACTGGGCTGGAGGAAGCACAAGCTGGAATCAAGATTTCCAGGAGAAATATCAATAACCTCAGATATGCAGATGACACCACCCTTATGGCAGAAAGTGAAGAAGAGCTAAAGAGCCTCTTGATGAAAGTGAAAAAGGAGAGTGAAAAAGTTGGATTAAAACTCAACATTCAGAAAACGAAGATCATGGCATCTGGTCTCATCACTTCATGGCAGATAGATGGGGAAACAGTGGAAACAGTGTCAGACTTTATTTTTCTGGGCTCCAAAATCACTGCAGATGGTGATTTCAGCCATGAAATTAAAAGACGCTTACTTCTTGGATGGAATGTTATGACCACCCTAGACAGCATATTAAAAAGCAGAGACATTACTTTGCCAACAAGGTTCATCTAGTCAAGGCTATGGTTTTTCCAGTGGTCATGTATGGATGTGAGAGTTGGATGGTGAAGAAAACTGAGCGCCAAAGAATTGATGCGTTTGAACTATGGTGTTGGAAAAGACTCTTGAGAGTCCCTTGGACTGCAAGGAGATCCAACTAGTCCATCCTAAAGGAGATCAGTCCTGGGTGTTCATTGGAAGGACTGATGTTGAAGCTGAAACTCCAATACTTTGGCCACCTCATGTGAAGAGTTGACTCACTGGAAAAGAACCTAATGCTGGGAAGGATTGAGGGCAGGAGGAGAAGGGGACAACAGAGGATGAGATGGCTGGAAGGCATCACTGACTCGATGGACATGGGTTTGAGTGGACTCCGGGAGTTGGCGATGGACAGAGAGGCCTGGTGTACTGTGGTTCATGGGGTCGCAAAGAGTCAGACACGACTGAGCGACTGAACTTAACGGAATTGAACTGACACACAGTCAAATCACAGTCACTCAGTTGTGTCCGAGTCTTTTCGGCCCCATGGACTATAAAGTCCATGGAATTCTCTGGCCAGATACTGAAGTAAGTATCCTTTCCCTTCTCCAGGGGATCTTCCCAACCCAGGGATCACACCCAGGTCTCCCGCATTGCAGGCTTATTCTTTACTAGCTGAGCCACCAGGGAAACCCCATTGACATAGGAAGAGCTCAGTAAAGGATGGCTGCTATTCTAAGCTTTCCACAAAACCCTTCCCCTTCAAAGAAACTACCTGTGACTGTTTCTGCTGTTTTCTTTTCTTTTGTTTATTTGGTTTCATTAGTTCTTTTGAAGCCATGGAATTGTGGATGGGTAGATAAGGGACACCCCTAAAAGAAAAAGAAAAAAGAAAAACAAAATGGAACCAGTAGCACATCTGTGGATACAGGTTGGATCTAACTCTTCCGCCCCGAAGTTGCCACATGTTTATAAGTTTCCTGGTGAATGAATGCATTCTAATATCTTTGATGTCTTTCTCTCATTCTTTATGTCTTTTTCTGAATATAAAATTAAATTGTTACTTTCTTAAAGAAAGTGGAAAATAGCAAAGCATTTTAAGAAGAAAATAAAATTCACCTGTATTTCCATCAGCCAGAGACATGCATTGTTCACAATTCAGTGTTTCTTTTCTTTTTCCAATGCATACAAGTGTGTACCTGAATATACTTACCATAATTGAGAACATACTACTTATTATGTTAAGTAGAATGGTATTTTTAAGCCATGGAGAGCTGGTTCTTTTTCATCACTTTATATCTTAAAATCTAGACTACATAGTCCATTCAGTGAAAAGCTCTCTAGGAAGTTAGGAGAACTGTCATTATAATTTATGTCATGGTTATTTTAATATCTTAATGTAGTAATTTATGCTTGAGTAGGACTATAGAGTGAATTTTTAGTTTTGCTAACTTGTTTCCTTTTTCCCCTTTTTCTCAATCTCGTAATTGCTCTCTCTGGGAAATAACTATTTGCAAAAGATAAAAATTATTGGTATGGATCCTTGAGATACAGTCTATAAATGGGAGAAGATTCATCATGCAGCTTTCTTTCTGCTCCTTATAGAAGAAATCCTAGAGGCTTTGTGAGATGCTGAGAAACACTTTGTTCTTTCTTGTGACAGAGCTAGAACTCAGGGTAATGGATCTGATTAGAGTTTAAACTCCTCTCTTCTCGGTAAGATAAGCCTTGAGATATAAGACTGTTTTATTAGTAGTTGAAATTACTAAATATGACTCAGTCTTACAGTGCATAATAAGTACACTGCTAATATGGCTAAGTCTCAAAAACATAATGTTGATTAAAAATAAGAGTTTAAGAAGCCATACAATAAGGGACTTCCCTGGTGGCTCAGATGGGAAAGCGTCTGCCTATGATGCGGGAGACTCGGGTTCAGTCCCTGGGCTGGGAAGATCTCCTGGAGAAGGAAATGGCAACCCACTCCAGTATTCTTGCCTGAAAAATCCCATGGACAGAGAAGCCTGGTAGCTGCAGCCCATGGGGTCGCAAAGAGTCGGATACAATTTCACTTTCACTTTTTTGTAAATCTAGAAATTATACTTGTCAGTATAATATTATTTTGGTATATGTCTGTGTAGTGTAAATTCATATCAACTTCAGGATAATGGTTAATTTTGGTGTGTGTTTGGAGGGGCTGTTCTGTCTAGATAACATTTTATTTCTTACTGAAAAAAACAAAAAGCAAATATGTCAAAATATGATATCTGCTAAGTTTTAATGATATCTTTATTGTGTCTATTAATAACATGTCATGATTTAAAAAATGTTTTTAAGTTTGTTTCCAAGATTTAGTCTTTCTGGTGAATTAGACCAGCCTTCTTTCAGCTAGTGAAAAACAGTTTTGAGTGGTCATTGCTTGTTTGGGATGGAATGAAATCAAAAGGAACACTTTGAGGTGATCCGTAGCTCCCAAAACTAGATTAGTGAGTCTTTAAACCAAACTTTCACAGAATTCCTCTGGCAATGCATGAGGTAATGGGAGCAGGTATTTTAAACAGTTACTCATGCTCAGTGTCATTCTCTCTTGTGGTATGAGGTTAATTCCAAGAGAGACTAATTCATTGTAATGGTAATTTGGGCTCACTTCCAGTAACACTTGAGATGTAACAAGCATCACTAGGGCACCAGAATGGTCTTTGTGAAAGACGAAATAATGTCCAGTGTCTGTCGTCCTTTGATCCAAGTGAGGAAAAATGAGGATTTTATTTCATTTTATAAGATGTCAGCAATCATTATCCCTTTCTTATGCTTTGAATGACTATTTCCAGCCTACTAATCTTTCTAGTCCATGGACCAAAAGTAATTTAAATAAAAACTACTCAACAAATATTATTCAGGAAAAATTAGGTAGACCTCACATGGAATGTTTCGGAATGTGTATTATACAGTGACTGTGACAGTTTTATGCCTGTGCAAACTTATTGTACATTCCATTGAGAAATTCCATATATAGGAGAAGTACATACATGCACACATGCTCTTACCATTAATTTTGCCACGATTAAGCAGATCAAAGTTAATTTTAAAAAGCAATTATAAATTTAAGAGATTTATAGAAAATAAGAAAAGCAGATAGAGCAACTATATTTTGAAAAAAGAAACAGAACATGTGGGAAAGCAATAGCCTAAAACATCAGAATGTTGAATAGAGGGCTTTTATTGAAAGGGGTTTTATTAGAATAAGGTTAGATTTTATGTGCTAATACCTTGCAATTTTGTATGAAATACCAGAGTAAAATGATAGCATTTTTTCTACCTACTAGTGGTATTTCTTAAAATCTATAAATTCCTTAATTATGAAGCCTTTTCCATTTTGGTTACTGTGTATCTTTTATCATCTGCTAAGGATTTAGATTGCATGATCTGTCTTGCCGTGTTTTCATTTAACGCAGAAGGTTTCCTTTAAACAACGAACATCATAAGCTACTTGTTTGCCTCACAGCCATTTGTCATAGGAGGAAAAATGTAGTTTGCAGAAGATGTTTCTTAGAATTATTCCATGGAGAATCTCTTTTACTCTATCAGCTTCCTGCAACCTACTGTCTGTTGGGGTGGTCTCTAGTTCAGATGTCAAAGCTTTCTTTTTCTAAGTGAACCAGATTCACTGATGTAGCTTGTAGAAAGTGTTAGTCACTCAGTCATGCCTGACTGCATCTCATGGACCACAGCCCACCAGGCTCCTCTGTCCATGTGATTTTCCAGGCAAGGATACTGGAGTGGTTTGCTATTTCCATCCCAGGGGATCTTCCTGATCCAGGGATTGAACCTGGGCCTCCATCACTGCAGGCAGATTCTTTACCAGCCGAGCTTGCAAGGGGTTAAATTTCATTCCAGATAAGAAACTAAAAAGCATTAACTTAAAGGAAATTGTTTGCAGTTTTCTGTTTGAAATAATATGTTCTTTAGTTAAAAACTATCACTTTTACTGATATAAAACCATGTATACAAAGTTGCTTTGTGGTTCTTCCCCTTTTTCTGTCATCTAAGTATAAATTCAGAATTTGGGAGAAAGGTTTCTCAGTTGTTGAGCAGAATACTGAAGCTGTCTCCGATTGCTTAATAGGCATTATCTATACTGATTCAATCTGACATGAAATATACCTCATCCAAAGGAAAGTGATCCATTCATTATTTTAAATGGATTTTTAATGAAACAAACTACAATGAAATGAACGGAACCACAGAGTATGAATGTAAAACCTGACAACAGGTAGGTTGAGAGTAAGAGCATATATGTGCAAGCAAATACACACACATACATATACATGAGATGCACTTTTATGTTTTATTAAAAAGAGTGAATTTTATGCTACTGTGTTTGGAAATTTAGTTAAGGGCAAAGAAATTATCTCCCTGAGCCTCCTAATGAATCTCATATTAAAAATCTGATAGCATGCCCTTGCCCTGTGTGTGTGGCCTAGTGCCATGTCCATGCCTTTAACTGATTTATCTCTTGATTTCCTGAACAGCACATTCCAACAGATGGTCAGGAAAGTCACCTTACCCAAACAAGCAGTTTTCATACTGTCATAGTCTTCCTGGCTTTCTTCTTTATCCTCCCATCCTCCAGGTTTTCCAAGTCATATTCTTGTGAATTAAGGCAAACGTAAGAAATGTGTACCCTCCCTGCCATATTCATATGGGATGGCCTCTGGGAAGATGTTCTTGATTCCTTTTTAGAAAAGGCATTCTTTCCTTCATCCTACCCCAGCAGGCAGGCAGGACATTTGTACCTTCATGCCAGCACTTGTAACACACTTGCATTATAAACGGCCTTGGTCATCAGAGTCCGGGTTTACTGCTTCTTTTGCTTTCATTGTATAGCCCAGTGATTAACCCATGGTTCATTTTCAATGTGTTTACTGTATTTTACCTAATTTAAATAATTACCCATAATAGGTGATTGAGAAAAGTAGAGAAGATAACAAGAAAATAAGGTAGGATTATATGATTCAGTGAGTGAGAATATCGTCTTCAGACCTTTTTACTTTTGCGTCATTTACATTGGTCCCATTGATATACAGAAAGACCTTTCTAAGAATTGGTACTGTGATATTTCATACTGTCAGGAACAAGTAACTAAACCAAGTTCACAATTGGAAGCTGTTAGTATTTTCATTAGAAGTTCATTCATTCATTCATTCATTTATCTATATATTACTAAGGACTCACTTTGTGCCAGGCACTAAGGGATACCAAGCTCAACAAGGCAGTGCTTCCGTCAAAGAGCTAATGGTATACTGGGGTGTGGGCAATGCTGTTTTGAAAAAAGGAATCTTAGGATACTCTCTAAGTACTCAGGAGAGGAGATTCATGAAAAGTTTCCTTGAGGAGAAAATATTTGAACCTATATTGAAAATCAAGACTTTGCCTAGGAAAAAGGAGAAAGAAATAGAAAAGAAACATTCTAGTTACAGCAAACTGTATGCCAAGGCATGGAAGCAAAATAAAATAATGTTTAGAAAAAGACAAATAATTTGGTATATCTGGAGCACAAGGTGTATGTAGGGAGAGGGAAGCCAAGTCCAGATCATAAGTATTCTTCAGTGCTGATCAAGGAGGTGTGACTTTATGTGCAGATGGTAGAAGCTATGAAAGAGTTTAAGAAGTGGTGTGGCAAAGCCAAATTTGTGTTTTAGATCAGTCTATCCCTTTTATTAAGCTTGGATGATGGATTGAAGGAAGCAAGACTGTAGTCAGAAAATCGGTTATGGGGCCATTAACAAATCTAGAATAAAAATGGCAAGAATCTGACCTAAGTCAGTACCAGTGAGGGTAAAGAGATATGGTAGGGAGAATGAGAATGAGGGAAAGCAATGGACCATGGCACCCCTCGGGAATCAGAAACAAGGCAATCTGATACAGACTGAATGCAGACAATGAAGATAAGGAATAGTCAAAGATAACTTCCATGGTTTGGATGAATGAGAAGGTAGTGGTGATGTCATTCAGTGACATAAGAAACATAGGAAGATAGCCTGGTTATATTGGGAAGAAAACAGGAAATATATTTTGGACAGAATGGTACCTGGGGATTAAGGGAATAAGAGATTCTGCCTCTTTATCTCAAAACAGAGGTTTGAATCAGGGCTTTTCTGTTGTGTTCCAGTATCATTGTTTCATAACTGCCATTAAGGATGTGTATTATATATTTTATAGACATAGGTATATACATCCATATTTTGATTTTTCTGTAATGAATAAAAATTAAAATATTGCAGACTCTTGTACTTTGTAAAGGATGTTTTAAATCAAGTAATTGGAGAGCTTCAAACGACATTAAAAATAATTTAAACCAGCCCTTCCTTTCTAGATGAATCTCTGAAACCCAGTTTGCTTAAGTGACTTGTCCAAGGTCACAGAGTAAATCAATAATAGTACCTTAAATTAAAACCCAGATAACCCAGCTCCTAGTTGAGTGTGTTTTTCACATTTCATCTCTCTTTAAAAAATGTGAAGAGAAAAGTTAAGCAGCTGTTTATAAATATTTTTAAAGTTTGAAGACTGACTTTTTCTGTATATGAAAATGTGGGATGCAGAAGAGATGTTCCAAGTTAGTAGAAATGTGTTTTGGTACAGGAAACATCTCATTTGCTTATGTGAAGAGAGAATGATTTTCTTGGGTACTGATCCGATTATGTGAAATGGCAACTTTCAGCATCTAAAACAATGTGGTCTTAAAAGAGTCAAAACTAAGAAAACGAATTGAAGAAATGTATTCTTATGGTATTTTTCTCGGGTAACCTTGAAGCTTAGTTTCTCCATATGTCTCAACAGGGGTCTTGCCATTACTCTGTTGGAGGGATGTAACAAATGTCCCGTGAACATTATTAATTACAATAGCTGAGAGCTTCTTCTTACCAAAAAAAAAGAAAGAAAAAGAATTTTACACAAAGAAATACAGCCAAAAGTAAACTCCATCAGAATGTTCACCTAATCTATTGAAATGACCAATCTATAAGCATCTATTTCCGGGAAGAGTCAGCTCTTTGTACTGGTAATATCTGGCACCAGGCTTAGTGCATAGGATGTATTCAGTACATATTGCTAGGACTAACGTGAACTGGTTTAGGATTAATAAGCCTGAACTAATAAAGGGTCTGGTCTCAGTGTTTTTCCATTTGAAGGGTGATGCATGGGGAGAATAAAAGTCAGGGAGATGCTGAGACTCCTGGGCTAAGGAGCAGCTAGTGGGCATTAGTGCTGGAAAGCGAGAGTAGAGTCCAGAAGCAAAGTTAACCCCCCACCGCAAACTGATAAGCATGAACTAGTATTGTGACGGGGTGGCCTCAAATTAGGAACCATCAGAAGTAAAGCAAATAGGAAGAAGCAAGAGTCTGGAGAAGAAATGTGGGGTGAGCCAGCGCACCAGCAGCCGCCGGTGCCAGTCTGAGTTTCCCACACACCAAGTGGCCACAGCCCTGCGCCTGACATCAGTTAGTTGTTTCACCTTGCTTTCTATAACCTCTCTGAACCTCAGTCACCGCATCTATAAAACAAGATTCTTGGAGCTCATAATATTTAACGTCTCTTCCAGCTCACTTATTCTAATGGTTTTCTTTCTTCTGTGAATACAGTTTTTTCAGACACCGAAATAAGAAATGAGATTCATGTCACACATATCACTACAGAAACTATTTCAAATGTCAGTTTGATAGATCTATTGTCTATAAAGACAATAATGCTTCTCCATTTCGTAAAAGAAGCAGTATACTGGAAATTCTAATAATAGAAATTCTTGAAAATAATATATTTGGCCTCAGCCATCATTTTTTTATAAAACCATAAACCAAGATTTGGTTGCATGTTCAGTATTGCCACTGATTTATGAAACAACAGTATTAGATAAAAGCATCAACATTTAAGGCATTTTTTTGCATTGCTTTACCTTTTTATTACTTTCCCATATTTACCCTTTTACTTTATTTCATGGTTGTTTTGCCATAACTGAGTAATACCATATGCACCAACATTCAATGAGAGTCCATTTAATCTACAACATATTTTAAGTGAACAATGCCTTTGTCAATTTTTATAGGGCTTAAAATGTTATTTTCCTAAGAATTACATGGGGAAATTCTATTCTTTGTGCTTTAAGATATGCTATTGTTTAAGAGATTCCTTGAAGTGATCTCTTGAAGTGAAATGATAGAGAATGCATTTCATAAGCAAGACATGTCATAATCTTACCAGATTGTTGTTCTCATGAACATGACGTGGCAAGAGTTTTGAGGGCCCAGTAAAAAATCTCCCCCTAAACTCTCTTTTGTAGTAGAAAATTATAGCATTAATTCTCTCCTAGTCACTGGGCAAAAGACTTGGGCGTGCAATTTGTGAATGAACTACAAATGTCTGATAACCTTCATTTCTTAAAAATATTTTTTCTCTACTTAAGAATGCTAGTTGTCAAACACTGGACTCTGTATTTGCTTTCTCACCACCTATAACATTTCCCAGGATGTTACAGGCTTCAATCACTGTGAAAATGATTAAATAAAAAAATGAAAAATTGTCTATCCTTGAACATTTGCACCTCGTTCGTTCTGTAGCCTTCATTGTTGTATTCCCTGCACGAATATTGTGTGTTATAAGAATTTGTCTGTGACATTCATGATAGTGTGGTTGTACTTGATGGGTGATCATTCTTTAGAAGGAGTATATCCCGAGGGGGCCCATCTAGCTTCTTTCAAAGCAACATCACAGCTCTACCCCAACTTACTGTGTGATCATAGACAATTTGCATAACTTCCAGAGTCTGTTTCCTTATCAGTGAAATGAGGGAAAAGAGTGGCTTTATTGTTATAAGTAGTCAGTGAGCTATGTATTTGTATGAACCTCATTCATACCTAGCTTTAGTGGAGGCTTAGCGTGTTGTCGTTGTTATTACTTTTGTTATATTAAACAGTAGTTTGTAAGAAATAAAATCAGTTTGAGAAAACACTGATAAACTACATACTAAGACAAAAATGGTAGGTGCTGATGAGAATATTTTTAACGACCCATTGTATTAAAAGTGCTGGCAAAATAAACTTGCCAGCTACCTGGCCTGAGATCTGTCACTTTATCTCAAATTACCTTGCCCTCTAATACAGTAAATCAGAATGAAATAATCACTCTCTAATGTTGCATGTTTTTATCAAAGAAAAAACTAAGTAAATTCTCAATGAGCTGGCTAAAAATGAAATAGTCGATCAGTCAACCAGCCAATCATCCACAGCAGAACAGTTCCCACAATTCTGATGTTAGTGAAACAGCAGAAGGTAGATTTGAGTCCATTCTTTGATTTCTAACAAGACACTTAAGCCCTCTGAGCCTCAGATTTTTAAATCATAAAATAAAGTCAATGCTTTCCTTTTAAGGTTGGTGTAAGAATCAGGTGAGACCATGTATGAAAGTTCTTTGTAAACACAAAATCATTTTACAAATGTAACATTAATTTCTTGCTTAAAAATTATCACCAATTCTTTATTGTGTCATTTTGAATCAAATCCTATATCCTCTTACTAGCTTTTTGGCCCATACTTTATAAAAACTATGGAGTCAAACACTGAAAGTGGCATTGTGGTCAAATAATTTTATAAGTCAGATTGGGAGTCTTTTACTTTATAACCCATTAACCCTTGTGGCCACCAAATTCTACACTTAAGATTCACATCCACACCTTAGATGTTTATAAAACATGGAACCTTGAAGTAGCCATCATATTCTGTAAACATATTTTGAAACCAGTACAGAATATATGAAGACAATCAAATTTGTTGCATATCTTTTCAGAACCTGGCTAATGTAGCACTTGATGAATTTCACAAATATACATCTACAGAGGAATGTTTAGAGATAAGATGAAAGTTGTCCTCCTTATTAATCACACATCGTATATTTGACTTCTGCTTCTCTCCTCAGCCTTTAAAGCAACTACATCTGGTTTTTGCTACTTAAATGTGCCATTACCTTTTACATTAAAAAGCAGTTAGAGAGAGCAGCCCCATTTGATTAAAAAATAATTAGCTAGCATTAAGTTCGCGTTGGTCATCATGGCAGCCCAAAGAAGAATTTTAGGATAGGTTGGAGACCTGCTTTATTTCTACAACAGGATCAGCAATAGAATCGGGAGGCTCTTTGTGATGAATACCAGCATAAGGCAGATACTTGATTTGCTGGTGTTGATTTTTATAGTTAAAGGCATAGTAATGCAGAATAGACGAATGGATAGTATCGAACATTGATAAACGACAAAGCAGCTAAACCTTGATGTAGTCACTCTCTGTCAGAGGGAGTCCTCTATGGAGACTGGAGCACATGATCGTTACTACACCCAGAATAAGTCAGACTCTGGGAACTGACGCTCGCTATCCAACCACATAAGAAGTATCAGCAGATCTATACTGGAACTCATTGGTTAGTGAATTTTCTGTAAGGAAAGAAATCTACATAGGAAAAACAAGTTGTTAGTTGAAATTTCTTGGTAAGCATGGAATCTGGCATAAAATAATTTTGATGGTCTAAGTCATTTTTACTCAAGGAAATTGCCATTTTGTGAATAAGGTAAGATGCTAGTTGTTCTTTAGTCCCTAGGTCTAGTCCATCTCTTCACACCCCCATGGATTGTAGGCTGCCAGGCCCCTCTGTCCATGGGATTTCCCAGGCAATGATACTGGAGTGCACTGCCATTTCTTCCTCCAGGAGATCTTCCTGACCCAGGGATGGAATGCACGTCTCCTGTGTCTCCTGCATTGCAGGATTCTTGGAGCCACCTGAGGAAACTCATAGAGTAATTAAATAGCACTTAAGATGACTAGATTAAAGGTTAAAAACATGGGTTTTAGCACTGGGGGTTGAATTCTTGTTTGTTCTTGAGCAAGCTATGGATTTTCTAAGCCTTAGTAGTCTCACCTATAAAATGGCTATAACAATACCTACTATATATAATCGTTATAAGGTTTAAGTGCTATCATAAAAGGAAAAGCACTTAGCTCAGCGCCTGCAGCATAGTAGACAATGGCTAAACGTCAGCTATAAATGCCAGATATCATCTTCATGATGGAGATTTATCTGCTGCTTTTGAGAATATACACATTTATATACTGCCTCAGATTTCTGGATAAACATGAAGCTGGATACGTGCTTGAGGCTTCCTTTGCTAAGTATTCATTGTTAGAACTTAAATCAATGTTATTGAAGCAAAAGAAAAAAAAAAAAAAAGGAGGCTGCTCAAGGAACATCACACAGTTTACAACTGCATGTCCAAGGATGAATCTGGCTAAAAACATGACAAGATTGAGGTACTCTAAAAGTACCCTTCTGTCTGTATCACCTGGCTGTCTGTCTACCTACCTACCTGTCTTTCTGACTTAGCCTCATTCTTAGGCTGGCACTGGTTTTGTGATGGCAAAATCAAGCATAAATGTTACCAACTTACCACAGAGGAAAAAGAGGTTCCTTTGTAAATGTTAGACAGAATTCCGTAACTGAGACTTAATGGCTTTGCGTATGGTATCTTTTCATTCTTGAACAATTCATTTTCTCCAAGCAAGAGCAGAACATTGTGGTTTGTCAGGCTCAAACCTGTACCTACCCCTGAAGCTAGGGTAGGACAACTCTACTCAAAGCATTTGTTCTGAAGGAGGAAAAGACACTTTTCCAAAAAAAAGTTAAGGGGTGTTGTTAGAAAAAGAAGGAACATATGAGCAGAATCCAAAACAATAAATGTCTGATACTCCAACCTACCCTCTGTTCTCCTACGCTTCTATTATTGTTTAAATATGTTAGTTCAATTGGAATAAAGCCAAGATTGAATTTAGCCTAGAGACATAAATTTTGTTAAGATAAAATTTCCAGATATGTATCCTATTTTGTATTTGTTTTATATATATAAAAAAAGTTGATTCCCCCTACTTCTAATTTGGGAATAAAGGATGAAGAGGAGTTACCTTATACTGACCACGAACAAGGTCAGAACTTATTACTAATAACATGAGTTTGATTCTAACCTTTCACTTTCTTTAGCTTCGGGCAGACTCACATTTGAGAAATAGAAATAAGAGATGTTGTTAGAAAGTGAACTGCCAAAGTTTACAGAGAAGAATTTAGTTTTAGGCTATATTTATTACATGACAATAGTGTTACTATAGATTATAAAATAGGGGATGTATTTTGGTTCACCAAATCAGTAAAAATCACGTAGCTGTTAATGATTTGGAACCCAGCTTGTGAAGCACGACTTGGCAGAACTCCCCAGTGGTTAACAGTGTTGGTATGAGAGTTAAGGACTTCAGAACTCAATTCCAAGTCTGACTGTTTTTGTGGTGTGTGGCCTTGGACCTGACTTCCCTCGGATGCAGTTTTCCCCGTATGTGTAATTGGGTAATAAAATGTAGTCACCACACAGTGCTGGGGGAGAATTAAGTGCACTGAGAGGGAAGTACAGGCTTCTTTCTGTATATTTCAAGCAGTGCCTATGCTAGGCCTTATTCTCCCAGGAGCCTAACAGGCTCCCTTATATTAAGTCACTTAGTAATTCTTCTTGGCCTCTATGGTACTATATATTTTACAACTGTAGTATTCTCTAAGATGGCACCATAAAGGACTAAATGTTGCCCAAGGCAAGAAAGGCAAATGCTGCTTTATAGACCATACTTTCATTGAGGTTTTTTTTTTTTTTTTTTTTGCAAAGGAGCACTGAGAAGCTCTGAGGCTCTGCTGCTCATTTCATATGCTCTTGCCTATACTTTAATATTCCTTTAAAAGGCTTGTGTTTTGGATAACTATCCCCCGTCACTACTTGTCCCATTTCCCTAACCCAACATAATCTTTTATTTTTCATTACAGAGGAGGCAGAATTATTCTCAGAGTTGAGTGGTCATTATGATAATGAAAAGACCAGAGAACCAAGATTTAGATTTAAATTATTGTGGTAACTGTTGAGTTTTTGCTGGGGGACCTTAGGCTCATCATTGACTTTCTCTGATTCCTCACCTGTACAATGAGAGAACAGTGAGTTCATCGTGCATGACTCTCACGCCTTTGCTGTAAGGGTTAAATGAGAAAGCACTAGCCAGGTGTGAATTTCCATGCTGATTGTGTTGATTAGATACGTGCATCAGTATATTAGGAGTTTGTTAGCAACTGTGTCCTGGGTGCTCTGTCCCATTTCCCCGGCCTCTCAGAGTTGCGGAAGATTCCTGCCAGATGGCTGATTTGCCAGCTGTGTCTTGTTTTGTCATTGTAAATATTACATGCTCCAACCAAAAGGCTTTGCTTATAATGTAGTACGCCTTGCCCTTCATCTCTTGCAGATTGAGAATTACATTGTGGAAAATATGAAGTCGGAGATGGCTCAGATACAGCAGAACGCAGTTCAGAACCACACGGCCACCATGCTCGAGATAGGGACCAGCCTCCTCTCTCAGACCGCAGAGCAGACCAGAAAGCTGACAGATGTTGAGACCCAGGTACGTCACAGACCCAGAGTTGACAAACTCTTAACTGAACATATTTCGTTTTTTTCCCTTTAGCTTACTCCGTAAACACAGAGCACCCTGCAGCGCTGAGATTGGGGAAACATATACATTTTTGTTTATTGGTAATAACAACAGTGACTGCCTGACATGCTAGGCATGCTTCTCTTGATTTCATGAGAGTTGATATAATTAGCTTTGTATGTTTGCAAAAACAGGACTAGCAAAGCACTTAATCAGCATTTAAATTTCAAATAAACACTGCAGCTACCAACTGTGATATGACCTGTGTCAAACAGAATAAGCATTTGTGTCAAATCAGTGCCTTTGATGCACATTTTGACCTATGCTGTTTTCTCTCTGGTAGTACCCTACCATAATGGCACCTGCAGAGATTTTTCTGTAGTCAGTGGATGGAAGGAAAACCCTAAATGAACCTGGAATGTGTAGATTTTTTTTTTGTCAGCATGATTTTATAATGAAAAGTAAATTAAAACCCCATCTTCATAGTACGTTCACATACGTGTGTGTGCTCACTTGTTCAGTAGTGCCTGACTCTGCAACTCCACAGACTGTAGCCTGCCAGGCTCCTCTGCCCATGGAATATTCTGGGCTGGTTGCCATTTCCTCCTCCAGGAGATCTTCCTGACCTAGGGATCAAACCCACATCTCTTGAATCTCCTGCATTGGCAGGTGGATTCTTTTACCACGGTGCATATGGGAAACCCCATATGTACACAAATGTATATGTACTATATATTATATATTACCCTACTCTGGACAATGACATACTTATAGTCAAGTCAGTAAAATGTCTTTTAACTGTCACTGTCACGAGTCTACCACTACAGTTTAATGAAAATAATATTTTTGATGACTGGAAGATAATCTCTTGGTCCCCTTTTAAACATGGAAATGGTTATTCCAGTTACCATCCTGAAATCCAGAGGATGATTCTGTCTCAGTGAAGTTGATTTCTGGAATTGAAGGTGAACTATATTGTGAAAAGATAAACTGAGGCACATTAAACTCTACAAGAGTTTACTTAAGCAAATTTTGATTTAAAGTGTGCAGCCCAAAAGCAGCTCTGCTACAGGAGCAAAGGGAAAGGTTTTAATATGGAAGATGTAGAAGCAAAGCAAGGAAATTATTTGATTGGCCATAGCTTAAGCATTTGCTTTATTTAGGAAAGCCTAGTTGGCTGTTTGTCATTGGTTGTTCTTTCATTTTCAATAATTTAAGCCCATTGCCTCTGGCTTAGATTTGGGTTTGCTTATGTAGATTACCAAGGTATTAGAGTCATCTCAGTCTAATGTCTTCTAATGTTTAACTTTTAACAATATAAATTCAAAAATAATATGCAATCTTTGTTATTATTCAGTTGCTAAGTTGTGCCCAACTCTTTGCAACCCCATGGACTGCAGCATGACAGGCTTCCATGTCCTCCAATATGCAACCTTGTTTCTGTTTTGTGTCATTTGTGTTAATGGCATCACAGGTCAAATATTGATATTTAAGGACAAATAGCAATAATAATTTATATGGACAGGGCATTTTATATTATGCAAACCACTTTCTCAAGGACAGATGATATTCATGAAGACTAGAACAGAAAGCTAAAATGGTTTTCTCACATTGATACAGCTTGTTATTGTTCATCAGCCAAGTTGTGTCCAACTCTGTGACTCCATGGACTATACAACAAGCCTGGCTCTCCTTCCTTCACTATCTCCTGGGGTTTTCTCAAACTCAAGTCCATTGTATCAATTATGCCACCCAACCATCTCATCCTCTGTTGATACAGCTGGTGAATTGAGTTTGGTACTCAAACTGAGACATATACATTTCTTTCATTCTCTGGCCTCCTTGATTAGTAATAATGCCTGCATTGGCAGGTGGGTTCTTTACCACCAGTGCCACCTGAGAAGCGCCATACATATTCTACTTAAACCTAACTGAAAGTAAAAGTTGCTCAGTCATGTCTAACTCTGCAACCCCATGGACTATACAGTCCATGGAATTCTGTAGGCCAGAATACTGGAGTGGGTAGCTGTTCCCTTCTCCAAGGGATCTTCCCAACCCAGGGATTGAATCCAGGTCTCCCACATTGCAGGTGGATTTTTTACCAGCTGAGCCACAAGGAAAGCCCAAGAATACTGGAGTGGGTAGGCTATCCCTTCTCCAGGAGATCTTCCCAACTCAGGGCTTGAACCAGGATCTCCTGCATTGCAGGTGGGTTCTTTACCAACTGAGCTATCAGAGAAGTCCTAAAACCTAATTATTCAAGTTCTGATGCAAGATCAGGTTTACAAAGTGAGTCCTAAATTACTCCTAAATCTCAATACACCCTATTCTTTTGTCATAAGCATTTATAAAACATTAGTGCTATCCAGGTATGCTCCCAGGTTTTTCCTCCCTTATTCAGTCTACTTTGTTTCACTTTGGCAAGTCTTGCTATTCCTAAACTCATTTCAGGTCTTCAGTTATTTTAGGAATTCATGCCAATAGTTTTGCAGTGTATTTTAATGCCCTAGCTTTCACATGATGTTGTTATAAAGATAAGTAACTTACTGCTTTTTAGTCTCCTGCTGACCTTCTAGACTTGAATTTAATAAAAGTTGGTAGAACTTTAGATTTATTGCAGTGGCGTTTAAAAGTATCCTTGTGCTCAATAACCATCAGAATCAGAAAAGAGAGAAAATGAGTACAACTAAACAATCCTACTGGTCATGGTGGTGAGACTAGGAACCAACCCTGGGCCTGTCCCTTCTCCTTAATTTAGCTTGCAGTGTTTTCTTTACTCTGTTACCAGTTCATACTAATATCTCCTCTCTTTCTAGTTCCTCTTTCCAAGCATGCAGTGTGAAGGGATTAATTTCAGATATTATTCATGCCTCTTTCTGTAGTGTGCATCTATTTCTGACTTATTCCTCAGGCCAATTTTGAGTTAATGTACACTAGTGGAAAAAAATATATATATATAAATATTCACCTCTAATAATCTGTGCTTACCTCTTTTTAAAGCAGTTTTACATGTATTAAGTTCAGTTCAGTAGTTCAGTCACGTCCGACTCCTTGCAAACCCATGAACTGCAGCACACCAGGCCTCCCTGTCCATAACCAACTCCAAGAATTTAGTCAAACTCATTTCCACTGAGTCAGTGATGTCATCCAACCATCTCATCCTCTGTCGTCCCCTTCTCCTCCTGCCTTCAGTCTTTCCCAACATCAGGGTCTTTTCCAATGAGTCAGTTCTTTGCATCTGGTGGTCAGAGTATTGGCGTTTCATCTTCAGCATCAGTCCTTCCAATGAATATTCAGGACTGATTTCCTTTAGGATGGACTGGTTGGATCTCCTTGCAGTCCAAGGGACTCTCAAGAGTCTTCTCCAACATCACAGTTAAAAATCACCAATTCTTTGGCACTCAGCTTTCTGTATAGTCCAACTCTCACATCCATACATGACTACTGGAAAAATCATAGCTTTGACTAGAGAAGCCTTTGTGGTCAAAGTAGTGTCTCTACTTTTTAATTTGCTTTCTAGGTTGGACATAACTTTACTTTCAATGAGCAAACATCTTTTAATTTCATGGCTACAGTTACAATCTGCAGTGATTTTGGAGCCCAAAAATATAAAGTCTGCCACTGTTTCCACTATTTCCCCATCTCTTTGCCATGAAGTGATGGGACCAGATGCCATTAGCTTTTTGAATGTTGAGTTTTAAGCCAACTTTTTCACTCTAACTTTCATCAAGAGGCTCTTTAGTTCTTCTTTGCTTTCTCCCATGAGGGTGGTGTCATCTGCATATTTCTTCAGCAATCTTGATTCCAGCTTGTGCTTCATGCAGCCTGTCATTTTGCATAATATACTCTGCATATAAGTTAAATAAGCAGGGTGACAATATACAGCCTTGACATACTCTTTTCCCTCTTTGGAACCAGTCTGTTTTTCCATGGCTGGTTCTAACTGTTACTTCCTGGCCTGCATATAGAATTCTCAAGAGGCAGGTCTTCCCATCTCTTCAAGAATTTTCCAGATTTTTTTGTGATCCACACAGTCAGTATAGTCACTAAAGCAGAAGTAGATGTTTTTCTACCACTTGCTGCTTTTTCGATGATCCAGTGGATTTAGGTAATTTGATCTCTGGTTCCTCTGCCTTTTCTAAATCCAGCTTGAACATCTGAAAGTTCTTGGTTCATGTTCTGTTGAAGCCTAGCTTGGAGAATTTTGAGCATTGCTTTCCTAGAGTGTGAAATGAGTGCAACTGTAGTTTGAACATTCTTTGGCATTGCCTTTCTTTCGGATTGAAATGAAAACTGACCTTTTCCAGTCCTATGGTCACTGCTGAGTTTTCCATATTTGCTGGTATATTGAGTGCAGTACTTTCACAGCATCATCTTTTAGGATTTCAAATAGCTCAACTGGAATTCTATCACCTCCTTTAGGTTTGTTCGTAGGCCCACTTGGCTTTGCATTCCAGGATGTCTGGCTCTAGGTGAGTGATCATACCATTGTAATTATCTGGGTCTTTTTTACTTAGTTTTTCTGTGCATTCTTGCCACCTCTTCTTAGTATCTTCTGCTTCTGTTAGGTCTATACCATTTCTGTCCTTTATTTTGCCCATCTTTGCATGAAATGTTCCCTTGGTATCTGTAATTTTCTTGAAGATATCTCTAGTCTTTCCCATTCTATCGTTTTCCTCTATTTCTTTGCATTGACTGCTGAGGAAGGCTTTCTTATCTCTTCTTGCTATTCTTTGGAACTCTGCATTCAAATGGATATATTTTTCCTTTTCTCCTTTGCCTTTCACTTCTCTTCTTCTTTTGTAAGGCCTCCTTAGACAACCATTTTGCCTGTATGCATTTTTTCTTCTTGGGGATGGTCTTGATCACTGCCTCTTGTACAGTGTCACGAATCTCTGTCCATAGTTCTTCAGGTACTCTGTCTATCAGATCTAATCCCTTGAATATGTTTGCCACTTCCACCATATAATTGTAAGGGATTTGATTTAGGTCATACCTGAATGGTCTAGTTGTTTTCCCTATCTTCTTCAGTTTAACTCTGAATTTGTCAATATGGAGTTCATGGTCTGTGCCACAGTCAGCTCCTGGTCTTATTTTTGCTGTCTGTGTAGAACTTCCTCATCTTTGGCTGCAAAGAATATAATCAATCTGTATTAGTTTTTAATAATTAAAAAAAATACTTGCTGGGGTAGATATTATTACCATCCCTTGTTAAATATGTGTAAGCTGAAACTCAGAGAGGTAAAGCAGTTTGTCCCAGGTGAAAAAACCTGTAAATATTAGAGGGAAGATTTGAACCCACACAGTCTGATATCAGAGTCTACGTGCTTTACCAGCTTTCTGTCTATACTCTCTCTCTCGTGATTCCTTTTTCTCAGAGGCTGCAGATGCAACTGGGGTTCTAGCAGAGGATAAAATGAATTTCAGATAAAGTAAATTAATGTGGACCTAATAGTGGCAACAGAACATTTTCTATAAGTGATGAAGCTGCTGCTGTTGCTATTGCTGCTGAGGGAACCACCAGCTATTGGTGGTTTTTACCATGTGCCTGCACATCATCTCATGTAACCCAGTGTTGTCCTTGTCACTTTCTGGCTGTGTAACTATTAATATTACAAAGTTCTAAAGAATCTGAGTGTAATTCTCCTCCCACTTCCAATATTTATATAGAGCCATAGTTTTAGAAATGTAATTTAATAAAAATTTTAAAGATATATTTTAAATGCCTCCTTGACGCAAAATATTTTAATAAATACCAAATAGAATACAGCAATAAGTAAAGCAGTCCTTATACTCAGTGAGCTTGAGTTAATGTGACAAAAATTTGCCAAACCATTTCTTTCTTGACTTTCCATTAATTAGCTGTGGAGCCTCCCTCACAGTCATAAAAATGCATCTTTCCGATCTCCTACTGGTGGCAAGGTGTAATAGATCAATGGCCCCAGCTGCTGAACTCTGAAATCCATCACTGTGTTAGTTCAGAGACCACAGTTCTCAGTGGCCCCTTCCAGCCAAGGACATGTTGTGGCAGTGATATTTAGACCCACTCCTGGTAGCTGTAAGATGCCACTGACACATGACTTAGCTAAGGGCTCTCCATCATCAGCCTGCCAAACTTTAGCACAACTCCCTGCATACTAAGACATCCAGTTAACCTTACTCCCTTCCTTCTCTTCTTCATTGTGGTTAGATCTACCTCCCAGTCAGAAGGTGACCCTAGTCAACTCTGGATTTCCCCAAATTTTCTCTCAAAGTCATTTCCCCTAATAAATTTCCTGAAATCTGGTATCTGCTTCTTAGTGGTCACAAGCTATCACACCTGTTGTTTGGACTTGACTCATACAATTGTAAACTTAAAGTAGTTCAGGAACAATTTAAACAGGGAGCTTGTATGCATAAGCAAAAATAGGTTTGAAAGGACAGAAAGGTCAGCTCTCAAAGTCGAACCACTATCTCTTTAACTTCATGAGAGGATAGCTGAGTAAATATTTAACTTTTTGACTAAATTGAAATGGCGGTAAAATAAATTTGCTAATGAGTCATCCAAGGAAAATACCCTGGTAATTAATTTTCTCACAAAGTCTAGAAAACAGTTTGATAACCCATTAGAAGAGGGCTCAGTCAAATTTGAAATGCCATTTTTTTGTGTAAAATAAAGTTTATATGTTGCATGTGGGTGGTTTCTCAATGTTGTTGTCCAGTGGTTCAGCTGTGTCCGATTCTGTGACGCCATGGACTGCAGCACACCAGGCTTCCCTGTCCATCACCATCTCCCAAACTCATGACCATTGAGTCAGTGATGCCATCCAACCATCTCTCCTCTGTCGTCCCCTTCTCCCCCTGCCTTCAATCTTTCCCAGCATCAGGGTCTTTTCTAATGTTAGCTCTTTGCATCAGGTGGCCAAACTATTGGAGCTTCAGCTTCAGCATCAGTCCTTCCAATGAATATTCAGGACTGATTTCCTTTAGGATGGATTGGTTGGATCTCCTTGCAGTCCAAGGGGCTCTCAAGAATCTTCAATACAACAGTTCAAAAGCATTCTTTGGTGCTCAGCTTTCTTTCTTTATAGTTCAACTCTCACATCCATACATGACTACTGGAAAAACCATAGCTTAGACTAGATAGACCTTGGTTGGCAAAGTAATGTCTCTGCTTTTTAATATGCTATCTAGGTTTATCATAGCTTCTCTTCCTCAATAAGAGAGCAGAATTAAGTAGTTGCACGAGGGCCTGCTGCGGCTGAGATATTTACTATCTGGCTTTCTACAGCAATAGCTGATTAACTTCTGTACCAAGATTCCAACTCATAGGGAGCAAGGATTTTGTTTTTCTTGGTCACTACTCTATCCTTAGGATTGAAAATAGTACTTACACAACAGGCTGTCATTAAATACATGTTGAATGATTAAATTCACTAGTAACAGTCATGTTATTGTTGTTCAGTCGCTCAGTTGTGTCCAACTCTGTGACCCCATGGACACCATCATGCAAGGCTTTGCTGTCCATCACCAATTCCCAGAGCATGCTCAAACTCATGTCCATTGAATCGGTGATGCCATTCAAACATCTTGTCCTCTGTTGCCCCTTCTCCTCATGCCTTCTATCTTTCACAGCATCGGGGTCTTTTCCAGTGAATCAGCTCTTTGTATCAGGTGGCCAGAGTAGTGGAGCTTCAGCTGCACCATCATTCCTTCAAATGCATATTCAGCGTTGATTTTCTTTAGGATTGACTGGTTTGATCTCCTTGTAGTCCAAGGGACTCTCAAAAGTCTTCCCCAACACCACAGTTGAAAAGCATCAATTCTTCACTAATCAACCTTATTACTTGTCCAACTCTCATATCCATACATGACTACTGAAAAAATGAGTGCTTTGACTACATGGGTCTTTGTTGGCAAAATAATGTCTCTGCTTTTTAATGTTCTGTCTAGATTGGTCATAGCTTTTCATCCAAGGAGCAAGCGAGCTTTAATTTCATGGCTGTGGTCACATCCTCAGTGATTTTGAAGCCCAAGAAAATAAAGTCTGTCACTGTTTCCATTGTTTCCTCATCAATTTGCCATGAAGTGATGGGACCTGATGCCATGATCTTAGTTTTTTGAATGTTCAGTTTTAAGTCAGCTTTTTCACTCTCCTCTTTCACCTTCATCAAGAGCCTCTTTAGTTCCTCTTTGATTTTTGCCATAAGGGTGGTGTCATCTACATATCTGAGATCATTGATATATTATTAATTACTATTAATACTATTCTCTAAGATTATCTAATTTTCACAGATTTCCTCAACTTTTTACCAAAAATTTTATTGGCATTTTGTATTTTAAGACTTAATAGTCCCTTTTAATTTAAAGCAATGTTATATTTTTTAAAATTGAAGTGTAGTTCATTTACAGAAGTATATAAGTTTCAGGTGTATAGCATAATGGTTCACAATTTTTAAAGATTATACTTCATTTGAAGTTATAAATTATCAACTATATTCCCTGTGTTGTACAATATATCATTGTAACATTCATTTTATGTGTGCATGCACACCCAGTTGCTTCTGTCATTGTCTGACTCTTTGTGACCCTATGGACTGTAGTCCACCAGGCTCTATCCATGGGATTCTCCACCAAGAATACTGGAGTTGGTTGTCCTGCCCTTCTCCAGGGAATCTTCCTGACCCAGGGATTGAACCTGCATCTCCTGCGTTGCAGGCACTCTTTACCGCTGAACCACCAGGGAAGATCCGTTTATTTTATACATAACAGTTTGTACCCCTTAATCCCCTACCCTTATCTTGACCCTTCCTCACTTCCTTCTCCCCACTGGTAACCACTAAATTGTTCTCTATAACTGTAAGTCTGTTTCTTTTTTGTTATATTCACTAGTTTGTTTTCTTAGATTCTTCATATAAGTGATAACATAACTATTTGTCTTTCTGTTTAACTTTTTGTTTTCCTTGAGATTTTAAAGAAACTTGATCAGTTGTTCTGTATAGTGTCTTGTATTCTTAATTTGCCTGAATATTTCTTTATGATGTGTTTTTAATTTACTTTTCCATCCCCTGTATTTTTTTCAAACTGAAAGTTAAGTCTACGGGCTTAATTGGGTTAAGATGGACATGGTGGTGGGTGTGCTTTGTAGAATTACTTGTCACTTCTTATTTCATCTCATCAGGAGACATAAATGCCAGCTTTCCACCCTCTCGGTAACACTAATTTAAGTTGGATAGGGTAAAAGACCCTATAGCTCTCCATTCCAATTGTCCACTTCCCCCTTGGAAATTAACAAAAGCCCTGTAGACTGATGCATTGTCACATTGTCCATCATTGACCAAATAAATTATTTCCTTGATTTTGTAAAACGTTGATCATCTAACTAACTTCTAACTCTCCTCCCATGTCCGTATATTAACCTTCATTCTTCTGTAAAAGTCTAATTGCTGAGGCATCATACCTTATGTTTTTTTTTTTTTAATTTGAAAAACAGAGTTAAAGTAAAGAAAACAGAAACTTACAGCAAGGCAGATTTTAAAGTTAATATGCCAGTCAAAGGAATTTTCTTTTGTGGGATATTTTCATATTAAGGAAGGTTAGAGGTACTTAAGTATTAAAGGGAAGCTGGATGAAATTATCTAGCTCACTTTCTTTAAGAAAATAGTAATTTGTATTTTTAAAATTTTGCTAACTTTTTAAAGAAAGAATTGAAATTTTATAGTCTATAAACCCTCAGTTCCAAGTCTTAGATCATTTTTTTCTTGTTTTAGTTGCTAAGGCATACCCAACTCTTTGTGACCCCATGGGCTGTAGCCTACTCCTGTCTATGTTCATGAGATTTACCGGCAGAAATACTGGAGTGGGTTACCATTTCCTTCTCCAGGGGATCTTCCTGACCCAAGAATTGAACCATTTCTCCTGCACTGCAGGTGAATTCTTTACCACTGAGCCACCTGGGAAGCCCATATCTTCCTTACTCTATGGTATATTGTGAAAATTTTATGCTTTGAAATTGTTTCTTGGGGGCTTGTGTTACATACTCTTTCCTTTCCTTTCCTCTTTTCTCCTCTCCTTTCCTTTTGTTACCCTTTTTTCCCCCTTCTTTCTCTTTTTCTTTCTGATATTTGCTTTTGGAACATGTTTAGGCTAAAGAAGGAAATATCTTTTGTCATTTTAATGGAACACTTAGATTATTGCTAAGCAGCAAGTTCCATAGACACATGGAAAGAAAGTGGTCAATTTATCATAGTTTCCTGTACAATTCTCCTCAGTTGCCTGCTTTTGAACTTCAGGCCTATTTTAATACATCAAGGGAGAGAGTTGAAATAAAGCAGCTCTTGGATTAAAGTGATGGAGAGAGAAGAAAAGGGATTGCCTTTTGTATTCAAAATTGGCCTGAGATGACCTAACGCTTAGCCTGGACGTTTGACATTTGTCCCCCTATTTCTCCCACATTCAGATACTGCTTTAGATTGGGACTGTTATAACAGAAGTCCAGCCTGATGCTCACCTGGCCTGTTACTCTGTCTCTGAGCATTACCCAACTTGAAAACTGGTTAGCATCTAACTGGTTAGCATCTAACAAGTAGCTCAGAATGTCCAAGATTCCAGGCCTCATGCTGGGCTCCGGAGGTTTCAAGGGCTTCAAGTGAACTAGTCCTCCCTTTGTGCAGCTGACATCTTCATGGGGCGGAATGATAGTATATGAGTGAACTGACAGGATGATTTCATTTAAAAAGTAAAACAGGGCCACCTGATGGAAGATGATGAGGGAGCTCCTTTACAGAGATTAGCCAGGATGGGCCTCCTTAGACAAGACTTGAATTATAAGAATAAATCATCCATGCATCTGGGAATGGATGGGCATTCCAGGCAAGGGAAACTGCAAAGACCCTGAGGTGGAGATTGATTTGGCATGTTGAGGTAGCAGTAAGAAGGCCAGTGTGATTGGGGCATAATGAGCAGGGGAGAGAGTGGAAAGGAAGTAAGATTTGAGAAGCAGTCAGGGCCCTGATCACATAGGACCTTGAAGGGTAGGCTGAGAACTTTGGAATTTGTTCTGATTTTAAAGGGAAGTCATAGCATATTTAACAGAGGACATGACATCTGATTTATGTTTTTTATTTTTTTATTTTTGCCATTGCCTCATAAGTTTTTTTTTTATTATTGGTTTTGCCATACAATGACATGAAACCGCCATGGGTTTACATATGCTCCCCCTCCAGAACCCCCCTCCCTCCTCCCTCCCGATTCCCTCCCCCTGGGACATCCCGGTGCACCAGCCCCGAGCATCAATCCTGGGCTGGCGATTGATTTCACATATGATAATTAACATGTTTCAATGCCATTCTCCCATAACATCCCACCCTTGCCCTCATCCACAGAGTCCACGAGTCTGTTCTATACATCTGTGTTCCTTTTGCTGTCTCGCATGCAGGGTTCTCGTTACCATCTTTCTAAATTCCATATATATGCGTTAGTATACTGTATTTTTGTTTTTCCTTCTGGCTTCCTTCACTCTGGATAATAGGCTCCAGTTCCATCCACCTGAGTAGTAGAAGAGCACTCTGATTGCTGTTTAGCACAGGGACGGGAGGTAGGACAACGTAGAGAAAAATTAGGGGCTATAGTGTCTCTGGATTTAGATATAGGTGACTTAATTTTCAATCTTTGATGGTTCCATTTTGTTCTCAATGTTTTCTCCTTACATGAAGACCAATTTCTGTCCTCTGTAGAATGAAAATTTTGGTATTTGAGAATATCAGGAAGTATGATCAGAGACTACAGAGAATAAAGGAGAATATAGATTTTAATGGCATATGATATGCTTGATTCAATGAGGCAATGAATGCATTCATTCAATAAATATTGAGGGTTTTCTCTATGTTAAGCATTGTTCTAAATCTCACCAAAAAATTTGGATGTTTCATCCCCTAGTTAATTATTTCCTAAATTGTCATTCTTGTTAATAAACAA
The DNA here is from genome assembly GCA_007570785.1 of Antilocapra americana. Lineage (NCBI taxonomy): Eukaryota > Metazoa > Chordata > Mammalia > Artiodactyla > Antilocapridae > Antilocapra > Antilocapra americana. Next base: position 34,207,827 of record ML661885.1, read on the forward strand.
ACAAACAGAAAACTCACCCAATGTTTAATAGTTGAAAATTATATCTTGTGTATCCCTAATCTTTATATTCTCTACAGTTTTATCCTCTGGGCTGCTTTTAGCTCTGTCTTCAAAGCATAGGTTCTCTTGCTCCTGTTTTCCTCAGATGAAACAATTTAGGATGGGAAATACTTTTTTAAACACAAATGTGAATTTCAATTAGTAGTAGTAACTTTTAGACTAGCCTTCAGATCTGCAATCAATATGATAATTGTATAAATGAATTATAGTCACTTAAAAGATTTTTAAAGCCCAAATGCCCCATCTTAGTGTTCTCTTCTCTAACCCCTTCAGCAGGGCTGGAACTGGAATGAAAGCAATGAGATCAAGTTATGCAAGACTGAATTATACATTTGTAGGGGCATATCCTATCTTTAGTCCAAAATGATATTTTGTTCCATGTGAACATTTTTTACATTAATTTTTGTCTTTCAAAGTATTGCATTCAAATAGTACTTGATTATTGAGTTTTTGGCTCATCTTTAAATCTTACACCTGAAGGAGCTGCCTCTCTCATCTCACCCTAGTCCCTGTTCTGCTTCCCTGCCAATACTTCCTATTCACCTACGATCTCTCCATTAGCCCAAGCCCCAGCCCTGATCATGTCAGGATATTTTGAAAAGGCTTTTTCTGTGTGTCTTATATAATTACAGGTTTAGACCTGCTACAGAAAAAGAGGAAAGTTCTACTGGTGTCATTTTTAGAGGGGGACCGTTTAGATTGATATTGACCCTCCAGAAGGTTTCCCAGGTCCTTTTCAACAAGTGTTCTAAAAAAGGTACCATGGTTATAAAAGTTCTCAAACAACATAAGGAGTTTTAAAACTAATTGTACTTTCTTCCTTGTCCTTTTCACATCTGTTAAAGAAGGAGGAGAAAGGGACAGGACCAGGGCATTGGCACAGCTTGAAGGCGTCTTCTAGAACAGGAATGTATGTGGTTTGCTCAGAGGATGGGTAGGTTTGCATTCATGGCTCAGAGTCATGTTATATTAAAGCCTGACTAGCAGCATGCGTCTTGGTGATTCAAGATGAGGTGAACATCTAGAGTTTCTGGAGGACCCCATGTATGCAGTTGAAAAATAGCTAAGTCAGTCTTCAGTGCAATCTGGGTTCCTGGTTACTTCATCTCCTCAGATGAAAATACAGGATGGTTTGATTCTCCCTCTTCTTGGTTTTCTGTGTAAAGCATTAGAATTAGTCACAGTATCTGGGTTTGAAACTCAGTTCTTCCCTTGGTTCCTGTGTGGATTCTGGCTTCTCTCTGGACCTCAGTTTTCAATTGATAAACCGATAATTCCTCTTACTAATTCACTGGGTACCCATGTCTATGAAATGATGATATCTAGAAGGACTGGCATGAACTAACATGATAGGTGTTCAGTAAATTGTGCTCATGAATCTGTCTAAACTGTATCATGAACTTTTTTATACATTTCTAATCAGTTTTTGCTAGGTGATGGGACAAGAAAGATATGTTTTACATGCCTATTATTTATTTTTAGTTATATACAGTATCTAAGACCGTGTACTAACAACTATCTTGTACTTGTAAATATTGGAGATATATATACATACACATATAAAGCAGCTAGCACAGTGGACTATCCTAGGGATTGTGGTGGTGGTATTTTGGTTGCTAAGTCATGTAGGGATTGAGGATATGAAAATTTAAATATGAAAATGGTTTTAACAACTCAGTTTTCTCATTCAACTGCAGTTCAATCTTGAACAAATATAATGTTTGAGACATGTAAAGCATTTTTTAGTAGGATGTAGACCATTTTACTATCCTAGAGAAATATTATTTTAAAAGAAAACACAGCTAAATAAAAAACCCAAAATAATTGTTTTGACTCTTTGTGAAGATTTAAATGTTTTTATCTTTTATCTTAAGGTACTAAATCAAACTTCTCGACTTGAAATACAACTGCTGGAGAATTCATTATCAACATACAAGCTAGAGAAACAACTTCTTCAACAAACAAATGAAATCTTAAAGATTCATGAGAAAAACAGGTGAGAGTTGTTGTATTACAAAAATACGTACATGTGTACTTATATCCTCTACCTTCTGCCAACTCTTAAAAAAAAGGAAGTAATTTGAAAAAAAAAGAGGCAGATTAATTTTTAATATAAAAAGAAATGAGAGTCTAAGTTGAATATAGCAAGTATGGCAACAATAAGATTAATATTGTTGCTTACATTCTTGAAATATTTGCTCTTTATAACTTTTAACACTAATTTATCTAATATTCTGTTGTTCAAGTCTTACTATATCTGCAAAAATTAATTATATGACCAAATTTGGTAACAGGAAATATTAAGTTTCAGTAGAACCAAACTCTATAGTGATAGTGAAGAAAATAGAGCCTCTGAAACTCTAAATTGAATTATCACTTTATCTGTCCTCAACCATTTACAGACCAACAAGATGGTTGAATTCAGAGTTCTTGCACTAGAAAGAAGCACATTTTCTTTTCAGAAAATTATTTCCCTATCAAGCTGGTTCAACAGCTGTTTCCCTCACACCCCATTTAAAGTCATTAACTCTGAACATAATAAATTTCTTTGGTTAGCTCTATAGACAAATTGATTCAAGGGATTAGAACAGATAGACAGACTGTCTGAAGAACTATGGATGGAGGTTAGTGACATGGTACAGGAGGAAGTGATCAAGACTATCCCCAAGGAAAAGAAGTGCAAAAAGGCAAAATGGTTGTCTGAGGAGGCCTTACAAATAGCTGAGAAAAGAAGAGAAGCTAAAGGCAAAAGAGAAAAGGAAAGATATACTCATTTGAATGCAGAGTTCCAAAAAATAGCAAGGAGAGATAAGAAAGTCTTCCTCAGTGATCAGTGCAAAGAAATACAGGAAACCAATAGAATGAAAAAGACTCGAGATCTCTTCAAGAAAATCAGAGATACCAAGGGAACATTTCATGCAAAGATGGGCTCAATAAAGGACAGAAATGGTATGGACCTAGCAGAAGCAGAAGGTATTAAGAAGAGGAGGCAAGAATGCACAGAAAACTATGCAAAAAAGATCTTCATGACCCAGATAATCACAACGGTGTAATCACTCACCTAGAGCCAGACATCCTGGAATGTGAAGTAAAGTGGGCCTTAGGAAAAATCACTATGAACAAAACTAGTGGAGGTGATGGAATTCCAGGTGAGCTATTTCAAATCCTAAAAGATGATGCTGTGGAAGTACTGCACTCAATATGCCAGCAAATTTGGAAAACTCAGCAGTGGCCGCAGGACTGGAAAAGGTCAGCTTTCATTACACTCCCAAAGAAAGACAATGCCAAATAATATTCAAACTATTGCAAAATTGCACTGATCTCACACTCAAGCAAAGCAAAATACTTCAAGTTGGGCTTCAACAGTACATGAACTGTTAACTTCCAGATGTTCAAGCTGGATTTAGAAAAGGCAGAGGAACCAGAGATCAAATTGCCAATGTCTGTTGGATCATTGAAAAAATAAGAGTTCCAGAAAAATATCTACTTCTGCTTTATAGACCATGCCAAAGCCTTTGACTGTGTGGATCACAACAAACTGTGGAAAATTCTTCAAGACATGGGAATACCAAACCACCTGACCTGCCTCCTGAGATATCTGTATGCAGATCAAGAAGCAACAGTTAGAAGTGGACATGGAACAACAGACTGGTTCCAAATAGGGAAAAGAGTACATCAAGGCTGTATATTGTCACCCTGCTTATTTAACTTATATGCAGAGTACCTCATTTGAAATGCCAGGCTGGATGAAGCACAAGCTGGAATAAAGATTGCTGGAGAAATATCAATAACTTGAGATATGCAGATGACACCACCCTTATGGCAGAAGCAAAGAAAAAGTAAAGAACCTCTTGATGAAAGTGAAAGAGGAGAGTAAAAATGTTGGCTTAAAGCTCAACATTCAGAAAACTAAATTCATGGCATCTGGTCCCATCACTTCATGGCAAATAGATGGGGAAACAATGGAAACAGTGAGAGACTTTTTTTTTTTGAGCTGTGAAATCACTGCAGATGGTGACTGCAGCCATAAAATTAAAAGACTCTTGCTCCTTGGAAGAAAACTTATGACCAACATAGACAGCATGTTGGAGAAGGCAGTTGCAGCCCACTCCACTACTCTTGCCTGGAAAATCCCATGGATGGAGGAGCCTGGTGGGCTGCAGTCCATGGGGTTGCAAAGAGTTGGACATGACTGAGTGACTTCTCTTTCACTTTTGACTTTCATGCATTGGAGAAAGAAATCGCAACTCACTCCGATGTTCTTGCCTGGAGAGTCCCAGGGACAGAGGAGCCTGGTGGGCTACCATCTATGGGGTCGCACATATTTGGACACGACCTAAGTGACTTAGCAGCAGCAGCAGACAGCATATTAAAAAGCAGAGACAGTACTTTGCCAACAGAGGTCCATCTATTCAAAGCTCTAATTTTTCCAGTAGTCTTGTATTGACGTTAGAGTTGGACTGTAAAGAAAGCAGAGTGCCGAAGAACTGATGCTTTTGAAGTCTGGTGTTAGAGAAGATTCTTGAGAGTCCCTTGGACTGCAAGGAGATCCAACCAGTCCATCATAAAGGAAATTAGTCCTGAATATTCACTGGAAGAACTGATTCTGAAGCTGAAACTTCTGTACTTTGGCCACCTGATGCCAAGAACTGACAAACTGGAAAAGACCCTGATGCTGGGAAAGATTGAAGGCAGGAGGAGAAGGGGACGACAGAGGATGAGATGGCTGGATGGCATCACCAACGTGATGGACATGAGTTTAAGTAGGCTCTGGGAATTGTTGATGAACAGGCAAGCCCGGTGTGCTATAGTCCATGGGATCGCAGAGAGTCAGACACAACTGAGTGACTGAATTGACTGAACTGACAGATATATTTTATAAACAATGAATCATCTCAGGTAAGTGAAATCGTTCTTACAGATCTTGCAACCAGGATGATTTATAAACTCATTATTTTGAAATTATTAACATTCATGATGGACAATTCAATCAAAATGCTGACCTCTGTAGGACAAATACATTTTATATTAACTGTATTTTTTTCTGGATATTTGGACAGCTTGAATAAGTTTCAGTTCTTATGCATTATTTGATAAGATCATTGTATTGTCACAAACTAGTTCAATACCATTGTCTTGGTGAAACAGGAGTTTCCACCATATTCCAAACCAAAAAAACACCTCCACTGAACTGCTAGTTCTCCTCTTCACCTTATAGATGATAAAACAGATTCAGTGAAAGTGAGGGGTCTATCCAAGGTCACACAGCTTGCTGGTGGCACAACTGTGAATGTAATCCACCTTCTTTGTTCCTAGTCCTATTTTTTCCACTATGGCACATTCTCACAATTCTGTCTGCAACCTAAAAGGAATTCCCAACTTTATGCTAAGTGTAGACTTTAATGAGAATGATTATTATTAAACTTTACAAGAAGTAGATAAACCTGACTTTGGTATAGAATCTGAATGGGGTCACTCCATGCTCCGTGACTTGTATTTCTAAGTTCTACATTTATTTATCTTTGTACTGTGTCATGGGGTAAACTGTGTAACTATAAATAGACTTGATAGGACTTGACCCTAAACTAGTTGCATGATGAAATGTTCTGGAATTGAAAATCCTGTTTATAAGTACCAAAACCTCACTGCAGATTCGCAGTAACTAGAGACATGCATGTGACAGGTATACTTTACTGCAACTGTCCCTTGATTTAGGGTCCCCCCATGCTTTAACTTTGCTACTAAAAGCACACCCCATTTCTAATCATGTTTCAAGATGCTATTGTGAAAGATTTGTTTTTGAATGAAGAACTAAAATAATGACAGTTTTGCCTTATTTTTAGGTTGTTTTTAGATTTCTATAAATTACACACATATGCTGTGTGTAAATGAGAAATTTCAGAAGGAAATTGAAAACCATGACCCCATCACATTGAGAGAGCTTCATATGTTGCTGTTAAAAAACATAAATATATTTTCTCATAAAGTTCTGTCATGCCGTACACAGTTTTGCAGCCTTCCTTCTTTGGAGATAGATGCCTTTTTTTAATCAGTAAAGATTCCTCTAGTATAATTCTTAAAAACTACATATTATTTCATTTTATAGGTGTAACCTAGGATGGTTTTGATTCATCTCTCATTAAGTGTGTTACCACATATGGTTGGTTTGTTTAAAAAGAAAGTCGTCAACATGAAGTAACATTACTCGGTTCTCCACCTTCTGATTTGTATGTTAACTCTTTGCATGTGTCTAACACTGTAGCTGTCAGGATACCTTAAAGAAACTGGGAAGCCTGAAAGGGCTCACCCTTAGCTACAAAAACAAATGCTTTTTTTGAGTGTCACTTGTACTCAGCTCTTTCATCTCTCTTTCTCTCTTTCTTCTCTTTCCCTCCCTCCTGCTCAGAGTCATCCTTTCTCTTTTTTTCCTTCGTTTTTCAACATTATAGCAATTTCATTTTTTAGCAGTATAAGCATTTCAGAATGTATTCAAGAATTTAGGTTTTAACTTGAATTTCAATTCTGTGCACATGCTGTAAAAAATTTACATGCATTGACCCTCAAGTGTGACTTTGCTGCACATGTGGCTCCTGAGGGTATTTTTCTATCAAAGTGCTGAATCTTCTAGCATTTCCCTATCTCTGTAATTATCTGTGTCTTCTGTTGATGGATCCGTGTGTGTAGTGGAGTGTTGATGGGACATCTATTCTTAAACCAAGTATATTCTTCCACAAACCGCTTTGAAAAAAAGTATTTTTCTTTATACAAGCCAGAAATATGTATTTGTGATACACAGCATACTTTCCCTATTATTTTTATTGTTATTGTTTATTTTCGTATGTGAAATGGAATTGGAGAAACTCTGCCAAGCTCTTTCTAGAACAACAAAGAAACGTGTCCCCTGCCCCCAACACCATTTAAGTGGATCAGAGGTCAAGGTCAAGCACAAAGCTGTTTATGTATTTTAAAATAGTTTATTGATCATTCCTCCTATTCCTTAAATGAATCTTAATCCTGCAAACGCAACAAGAAGCTATTTCTACATTGAAGCACCTGAAATGTAAGAACAACAGGCCATTAGTTGGCCAGGTCTGGTTTGGATCAGTTAATACACTTTGCAAAGGGGATTATCTAAATTAAGCTTTGCTTCCTCCCCAAGGAATGTCAGAAGTTGTGTTTGGGTGTGTGACTTACTAGCTTTGGGTATGATGGGGCTTCAGCTGCCAAGTCAGTGAGCCCTTCAGAGAGCCCACCACTTCTTTGGCAGAACTTGGAGGAATATTTTATAGACAGGATTATACTACACAGTCATGCTGAGAGGTCCTGCTGATCTGCATCCTGAAAGACTGACTGCGTCACTTGTAGAGTCGAAAATAGAATGTTGGCCTCATTGGATTCACTTCTTTACCCAATAAATGGTGAAAGGCAAAGCAGGAGTAGGATTAACAACACTTGCTCTAGTGTTTGTTTACCTAACAATCTAGTGGGGAGTGACTCCAGGAAGCTTCCAGTTTGCCATTTTTAGAATTTTTTTTTGATTGGATGCTGTCCTAATTTCAATGCTTGCTTTTGTTCCTTATCTAAAGGAGATAGCACTTAGAAGTAAGAGATCAGTAGCTGGCTCATATAACTGAAATTATATAACCAAGAACTCAAGAAATGGGAAGCATTAATACTTACCACAAACACAAGGTTGGTATTGACAAACTGAGAGATGTAATTGTCAACTTTTATTTATTGGATTCTTCCAGTATGCTTCCTGCCACTTCTGCTCTGAAAAATAAAAAAAAGTTAGATTGGGAAAGATGTCATAATGCCAGTTCCTTCAGCTGAATCAAATATGTAACTGCATCTTTTGGTGTAAAGATTTGGTCAGCTGACCAGATTTAAGGAACTTGTTGATCCCTGAACTTAACCCCAGTTGTTTCCAAGGTTGGAACATAGCCAAACAAAAAGAAAAAAAAATCTAGAAGAAATTCTTTTGTCTCACCAGGGTACACAGAAAGAGAAAACATGTATGCCATGTGTACGAGATGGAACCCTTGAGCTTTCTTGTTCAAACTTGTATTGAATATGCAGAATGAAAGGAACTCTTCAATAAGACTGTTTAGAGTAAAATGAAACTACACAAATGGTGGTCATTCTGAGAGTTTCAGAAAAATTAGTTACTGCCTACCTATCTAATATCAGGCAGGTGAACATATGAGCTAGGTGCTTTACATACACTATTGCTAATACTCCCACTAATCCTCCAAAGTGTTTATCATCATTTTTATTTTATATTAAGTGAGTTAGACTATAAAGAAAGCTGAGCGCCAAAGAATTGATGCTTTCGAACTGTGGTGTTGGAGAAGAGTCTTGAGAGTCCCTTGGACTGCAAGGAGATCCAACCAGTCCATCCTAAAGGAGATCAATCCTGGGTGTTCATTGGAAGGACTGATGTTGAAGCTGAAACTCCAATATTTTGGCCACTGATGCAAAGAGCTGACTCATTTGAAAAATCCCTGATGCTGGGAAAGATTGAGGGCAGAAGGAGAAGGGGACAACAGAGGATGAGATGGTTGGATGGCATCACCAACTCAATGGACATAGGTTTGGGCAGACTCCAGGAATTGGTGATGGACAGGGAGGCTTGGCGTGCTGCGGTTCATGGGATCACAAAGAGTCAGACATGACTGAGCGACTGAACTGAACTGCACTGAAAGTTCCAAGAGGTCAGGTAACTTGCCCGTGAGAAAACAGCTGATATATGGCAAAATTAGGGTTCAAGTCCTTGATGATTCTCTGTCTTAATTACTATAAAAATGTGTTCCCAATGTGATGCAGCCTCTAGATTAATTGACATGGTTGTCAAGTTATCCTCTTAGCATAATAAAATTCAAATTTGAAGAAAGGAATAGGAATTGGTTTTGGCCTATATATAGATCATTATTTATTTCTTCTAATAGTAGATTAGGCAGTATAACTATTTTACCTTGGATATTCACTGAACCTATTTGACAAGCTTCATCTGTCTTCTAGATAGAGCTTATGGAAAGTTATTGAGTTAATTTTAAGTGATTGAAATCTGCCTAATTTCATGATACTAAATTATAACTTTCTAACAAATTACTATAATTGAATAGTGAAGTATTGAGTTTTAATACTTAATGTCTAAATAAATGAAAAGTTAAATCAGTTTTCGAATTAAAATTGTCCTCCATCTGATAAGTTTTTTATAAAATATTGAAGTAAAATCACAACTCATCAGTCACTTTGATGCTGTCAATTCCATCTCCTAAATATTTTTCCAATTGAGCTTGTTCTTTCTATTTACTCTCATTCTGTTTTTTAGGCCAAAATCCCATTAATCTTTGTCTCAGCCATTGCAATGACCTCTTTTCATGGCTTAACGCCTTAAACTTTGCAAACCTATCATCCAAAAGTCTGCCAAAGTCTTCTTTCTAAAATTCAAGTCACATTATTTTTCCCATTTTTTTTTTTTCTTTAGCTCTCCATGTGTACTAGTTCAGCTCAACCTTTAAATCTCTAGATAGGATATGCCCAACCCTAGTCTGATTCTCTATAATGGACTGAAAGTTCTCAAGTACTTTAGCATGAAACATGGTCCATGATCATTAATATCCTAATTTTATAGCCTTACTTCAGAAGTCTTATATTTTAGAAGTATGGTCTAATAACGAAGAGCAAGAACTCTGAGATCAGACTGCCTGGGTTGGCCTTGATTCTGCTGTAACCTACTCTGCCACTTATAATTTGTGTGATTTTGAGCAAGTTGTATGAATTTTCTGTGCTTTGGCTGTTCTCATTTGTAACATAAGGGTGATGATAATAGTGCATGGAGTTGATATGAGGATTGAGTTATTGCTTATAAAACACTGAATACAGTGCTTGAAACACACAGTAAGTGTTTAATCACGCTAGTTATTAGTATCACATTGAAGACTTGATGTTTGTTCAGACATGATTGATGCTTGCCTTGTTGGGCATCCTGGTGGCTCAGCTGGTAAAGAATCTGCCTGCAGTGAGGGAGACCTGGGTTAGATCCCTGGATTGGGAAGATCCCCTGGAGAAGGGAAAGGCTACCCACTCCAGTATTCTGGCCTAGAGAATTCCATGGACTGTATAGTGCATGGGATCGCAAAGAGTTGGACACAACTGAGTGACTTTAACTTTCACTTTCTTTTGTCCAGAATGCCCTATAGAGCTCACACACTTCTGTCCCATCAAAACTCAATGTAGATATTACTCCTTCCAGAAACTTTTTTTTCTGTTTCTGTCAAATTTATTTGCTTATTACAATTTATGGGATTACAATCTACTTTGTTTTTTCCTCCTGTTACTTTACTTATCCCACCATAAGTGTGTGTGTGTGTGTGTGTGTGTGTGTGTGTGTATCTATCTCTGAACCACTAGACTCTGACCTTCTGGAACATTTTCTGTGCTCATGCTCTCAAGCATAATTCTCTACATATAGTATATATAGTTTTAAATGCTTTTTGAATGTTGACTGATGAACTGGCAAGTGAACTGGCAAATATCCCAACAAATGTCATTTATCTATGTGCACACAAACACACACACACAACTTAAAAATATTTTAATGGAAAACACAGATCACATAGTTTACATTAAATACTGTAAACATTTTCATTGTTCTTAACATAAATAAAATACAGATGGCTTTTATACCACTGTTCTGTATTCCTAAAAGTCCACTGCATGGCAGCTAAGGTTATCAGTCTACGTTCTGAGGTTCACTAATTCAGCCCAATTTTTTTATCTCTAGACAGTATCTCCTCAGACCATTCTAGACTCATGACTGTTTGCATTTTCCTGATTAATGAAAAAAATCAACACAAGCCTAACTGATCTAAGTGTTAAATTGTATAGCAGTGTATAAATTGAAGTTCAAAGTCTCTAATTCCATATTCCTCCGCCCCCTGCAGAGAATCATCATTAACAGATTTGCAGTTTCGTACCTATTCTTCCAGACTTTTTAATGAATATATTAAAATATACACATGTAGATAGAGAGTACATATTTATCTATGTGCTTACAGAGATACACACCCATATGCAATTACACATATGCACAAGTACATATTTTTATCATGTATGTATACGTGTATAATTGTAACTGTTTTTAAAATGCTGGGTTTATTTCTACTTTATAACAATTTATCATGGATATAGTATATATTTAACTATATGCTATACCTCATTCATTGCTAGAAATGCACTAAAATTTACATCTCACTAGAACTTTATGTATTATTTTACATATTCAAACATATTGATAATTATCAGCAAATTTTATATTCTCCCCAAGTGTTCATGGGCTTTCTAATTTCCTCAAACTTTACTATCCATTTTATTAACCTTGTTTACCCAAGAGGTCATATTATACATCCTTCCTGATTATTGACCATTTGGATTTTTCTTCTGGGACTAGCCTATTCATGTATGTTTCTCATTTTGTATTGGATTGTTTCTCTAATATCATTAACTCCTTATATAAGTTCTTTAATGGATATTAAAATTTTGTAGTATATATCGTAAATATTTTCTCTAGTTTGTTGTTTATTTTTCAACCCATTTTTTAGGAAAAATTTTTAGTGTTATGAGGTTTTGTATGTATTTTTTTTCTTCTCAGCCTCTGGCTTCCACAGAATATTTAGTGTTTTCTTATCTGCCTCAAACTTTAAAAAGTTTATTTGCTGATGTTTACCTGTAGTGATCTATGCTTCTCTTCCACACTTGAAATATTGAAATATTTAACTTTGTATTTTAAGAAACAATTTACTACATTCAAGTTAGAAAATTCAATATAAATTTAACCTGAACTTAGTATGCCCTTGTTTGAATTCGGGGGTGGAAAGACCATTCTTTAAAAACCATATTTGCAACACATGTAAGCAACATACAGATTAAAATAATTTAAAAATTGAAACAGCTCTGAGGAGATTCAGACAGATGAAAATGGGAAGGTTTCTATATTACTGACATCTACCGCCTTGTTTTAGGGCTACATTTACACACAGAGATCTTAAATAACTGTCACTACTGTGAATTCAGTTGCTGCTATGTTAAGAACTCTATTGTAGGAAACAATTTGAAAGGGAGAACTTTTTCTGTGAGTTTCAAGATGTGTTCAATGATTTGAAATGCCAGTGTTTTCCATGAGATATGTTGGAGGAGGCAGACTGTGAAAATTAGGAGGAAAAGTCAATCAAAAACGTCAAATAGGGCTTTTTTTACACTCAGAACCTTCTACTGAAGTTAAAGGTCTAGAGTATTTAGTTTATTTTATTCTTCATTGAAGTGTACCTCTGCCTCAAATTAGAAGTTGAATGCCAAAATTCTATGTATGTCTCTTCTCAAAGTGTTTCCAGAAAGAAAAGAAACAGGAAGTACTAAAAATCCTATGAGGAAGCTCTTTGGATTTCAAGTTCAGTTTGAACAGATATAAGCACACAGTTTTCCTTGTGGCTCAACTGGTAAAGAATCTACCTGCAATGAGGGAGTCCTGGGCTCAATCCTTGGGTTAGGAAGACGCCCTGGAGAAGGGAAAGTCTACCCACTCCAGTATTCTGGGGAATTCTATGGACTGTATAGTCCATGGGGTCGCAAAGAGTTGGACACGACTGAACAATGCTCACTTTCCATAAATTGTAGTTCCATGGAACACCAGTTCTAAGGGATGCATCATAATAAAACTATTTATTTAATTTAGACTTCCCCAAAACTCGACATAGAACTCTTATCTATAGAATGACTAATAAAAGTAAAAATATTATCAGCAGTGGCCACAGGACTGGAAAAGGTCAGTTTTCATTCCAATCCCAAAGAAAGACAATGCCAAAGAATGTTCAAACTACCGCATAAATGCACTCATTTCACATGCTAGCAAAGTAATGCTCAAAGTTCTTCAAGCCAGGCTTCATAAGTACATGAACCATGAACTTCCAGATGTTCAGGTTGGATTTAGAAAAGGCTGAGGAACCAAAGATCAAATTGCCAACATCCACTGGATCATTGAAAAAGCAAGAGAATTGCAGAAAAACATCTATTTCTGCTTTATTGAATATGCCAAATCCTTTGACTGTGTGGATCACAACAAACTCTGGAAAATTCTTAAAGAGATGGGAATACCAGACCACCTGACCTTTCTCTTGAGAAACTTGTATGCAGGTCAGGAAGCAACAGTTAGAACTGGACATGGAACAACACACTGGTTCCAAATTAGGAAAGGAGTATGTCAAGGCTGTATATTGTCACCCTGCTTATTTAACTTATATGCAGAGTACATCATGCAAAATGCCAGGCTGGATGAAGCACAAGCCAGAATCCTGATTGCGAGGAGAAATATCAATAACCTCAGATATGCAGATGACACCACTCTTATGGCAGAAAGCAAAGAGGAACTAAAGAGCCTCTTGATGAAAGTGAAAAAAGAGAGGAAAAAGTTGGCTTAAACCTCAACATTCAGAAAACTAACGTCATGGCATCTGGTCCCATCACTTCATGGCAAATAGATGAGGAAACAATGGAAACAGTGACAGACTTTATTTTGGGGGGCTCCAAAATCACTACAGATGGTGACTGCAGCCATGAAATTAAAAGATGCTTGCTCCTTGGAAGAAAAGTTATGACCAACCTAGACAGCATATTAAAAAGCAGATATAACTTTCCCAACAAAGGTCCCTCTAGTCAAAGCTATGGTTTTTCCAGCAGTCATGTGTGGATGTGAGAGTTGAACTATAAAGAAAGCTGAGTGCAAAAGAATTGACGCTTTTTTTTAAAACTTTTTTTTCTTTGCATTATCATGTTGATGCTTTTTAACTGTGGTTTTAGAGAGGACTCTTCAGAGTCCCTTGGACTGCAAGGAGATCCAACCAGTCCATCCTAAAGGAAATCAGCCCTAAATACTCATTGGAAAGACTGATGCTGAAACTGAAACTCTAATACTTTGGCCACCTGATGTGAAGAAGTGACTCATTGGAAAAGACCCTGATGTTGGGAAAGATTGAAGGCAGGAGGAGAAGGGGGTTATAGAGGATGAGATGATTGGATGGCATCAAAGACTTGATGGACATGAGTTTGAGCAGGCTCCGTGAGTCGGTGATAGACAAGAAAGACTGCCTTGCTGCATGCTGCAGTCCATGGGGTCTCAGAGTTGGACACGACTGAGCAACTGAACCAAGCTGAATAAAAATATACTGCATGTGCTCTAGAAAACAGTGCACTGGACTTTGGAATTAGCTTCCAGGTTTCAGAATATGCATTTAAACCTAAACTGAATTTGTTGCTAAAGGCCATTATCAGGGAAAATGTGACTACTTTGCCTATTGAATTTAGGACAGTGGAGCTGTCTTGTTCCTTCAGATCAACTTTTATATATAAAAGTCTCCAGGCCCAGCTGAGATGGCCTCTCCCAACTTAACCAGATAGGGAAAATGGAAGAGGACCAATAAAAGACCTCATGACAAAATGGGATATAATCAATATATCGAGTAAGAAAATTAAATTTAATGGCAGAGGGTTTAAGGCAGAAAGAAAATCTCCATTAAGATTTTTTTAATGGCTTGGAAAAGAAATTTTGATTTTACACATGGAAAAGGTGAATAGGTTGAAATATTGTGAAAGACAAGCTCCCAAAAATAACCAGATGGAGAGCAGAAAACAGTAAAGGGATATTAAGTTGATGCCTTGATTCTTTGCTGTTATAATGTAAGTATGTAGAAGTAGATAGAGATTATGTTACATTAAATCAAAGAGATGAGACTCTAAAGCTAGTTTTCATAACACTGGGTTGTCATGGGCAGTTTTCTAGTCTGACAAATTAGAAGAGTTGGCTTTTTATTTTGGTTCTGATACAGTGTTTGCACAGTTTTATACAAGGAATTTATAGATTTTTACCTAAAACTTGGCCTTGTAACATCTTCTCACTCTGTATCACTATTTTACTTTAAGAATAAAAAGATATGGGATTTTTTAATCCTCTACAGCAAAAATGGTGTATTACAACAATATAATTAGTAAGTAGAGATAGTATATGAATATATTCTGGCAGAAGAGTTTTGGATTCAAGACAGTTTGGAAATAATGAGGAAGGGCTAACTTCCCAAGTAGATAATAACTAATGGATAAGAATTATTAAAGAAAAGAAGATGGTATTTTTAGAAGGGTGGAAGGGAGGGGATGATTGGTATCAAAAAGATAACCATTTTGCCTGAAGAAATCTAAAAATTGTCATTAATGTAAAGGGTATCTTTAGTAAATAAAGTTAATAGAGAAATACTATAGAATAAAAGCTATTAAAGAGAATTCATGTGAAGAAATGAGATAAGAAAATGACTTGAAGAGTTAGGTGCTAAGACATGTCATTTATGAAACAGTATGACATGTTCCCAATTTGCTTATATTTTTATGCATATGATTTTTAATGCATATATGTCATTCTCAATCCTCTGAGATGTCTGTGATGCAAAGAAAATTTCTTCCTTGAGCATCCCTTCTTTACATGAATTTGTATTTTAAAATGACAGGCTATGTTATGTCTTTTAATACCTGGTAGCCATGGTGCATTAAGATTGTTTGGTGAATTATGAAAATTAACATTTTTTTCCCAACATGCTAAGTGTTTACTCCTTTTGCTTGGAAGGTACAGATTTTGTTACACAAGCCAGAGTTCAGAATTTTTTCCTTTGGCACTGAGATTTCTTTGATCAACTTTCCATTCTCATCTCTTTCCAAAATATTCTGAAAATCAAAAACAAACAAAAACTCCTTTATTGACATCTCAAATAGTAGCCATCTTTTAGTATACGTCTTCTTGAAAAAAGAATGCTTCAAAAGTAGAAAGTGGGAAAACATGGAAGCAAAAAACGTATTATGTATGAAACAGAAGTTTCTTGTAGCTGCTTTTTTCTTTCATTTGAGGTTTTTTTTTTTTCCATTTCTCTCTGAAAATAAGTGGTTAGAGTGGGAATAGTGTCATTTTATATTTTACATTGGCACTCAGCAACTAATAAATGCAAATTATAACTATAGCATCGTATTTTCTAAATCAGAATGTTACCTACTAATTAAGAAAACTTAAAAGCCAGTGCTCATCTTATTTCAGGAACAAAATGATAATTCAGAATTTTTATGCAGTATTTTATGACTGTACATCCAAATGTTGCTCTTTTCATTACAGTTAAGATTTCTTGGTAGTATACTGTAACTCTTGTGAATTTGAAAGAAAATTTTCCAAAAGTTCACAGACTCGATTTTATACGCATTTAACATCTGATCATTACCCTAGGAAGAGAAACAAAAATAATTAAAAAGTAAACTGAGAATGGGCTGAGGCATCCATTATGGTTAATTCTCAGATCAGAAGGCCAAAAATTAACAGTCACAGAGAAAACCTCCTCTGACACGCATAGCAAGCATACTAATCACTTAACAGTGGGTGGGGTAAACATTTTAACCAATAAAAAAGGTATTTGGTATCATTCAGTTTTGTTTGCTTTTTAGCTACTAACTTTTCTAGCAGCAAGTTTCTGACACAGAAGAAAACACTAAAACACAATGAATCATGCCTACTCCTTCAGAAATGCTATGTCTCATCTTACTCCAGCTTCCTTGCCTGAAGTTTTCATTTTCAAAAAATGCTTTAATAAATAAAACTGACCTTCACATTTTCCCAAATCGTTATACCCAAGATAGATTCACTGAGTTTGCTTAATGACTGGTCAGGACAGAGATCCTTTCAGAATGTAAAGCAACTCAAAATAGAGAAGCGGATCTTCTTAGCTTGCAAAAGTCACAGAGCTGTGTCAGTGGGTCTCAATGTGAAGTTTTCTGGGCATGCTACCAAAGGTGGTGTAAATTAGTAAGTTCTTATACATAGAAGCATCGCAGTGTTCTTAAGGCTTAGTTCAATGGGCAGCTTTCCTTTCATGTTCCACATTTTCTTGGAGGATAGGTTTGTCAGCAAAGATCTGAAATTACCATGTGCAGGTCTCTCCACACTTCTTAATCTGTGTTATGGACAGTCAGATATTCCAGCTCATCCCCTACTACAGGAAGCTGGAAAATTTGGCTCTTCAAACAATCTCTATTTTATGACTTAAGTATTAAGTTTAGAACACTCCCTAGTGTCCCCTTTTTGAAAATGCATAAGAATGATTCAATGCTGCATTTCTCCTAGGTAAATTAAATACCCGGTCTGGTATGTTACATTTGAATAACACCTTGTAAACTAAGGACTGGTTGAACCTTCTGTAAATGAAACTGAGAAAACTGAATAAGGCTCTTCTGAGGAATACTAGTATATTATGCACTCTATAAAATGTAAGTGCTTCTTATTTCCAGTCAGTTGCTAGCATCCAACAGTGCTTCTGCATTTTCTACCATTTTTAATGTGCAATATGCAAAGGGAGTATCCTGTGAAGAGTTCTGAAAGAAGGAAGGTTCTCAGTTAAGGACTACATCACTCCAAGCAAAGCTTCCCAAGTCCTTTTATAAAACCATCCCTTCAGCAACATAATCTTCCTTTTTGGAGCCAATTGTTCAGTGATTTGGAAATTTGTTATGCCTTTAGCCCTTATCTTGAAGCTTTGATTGAGAGATAAAGTAAGCTAGTGGTTATGATATAGGACCAGGTATCAAAAATCCCAAGAAATGTAATTCACTGTGACTTTACATAGCTTAGTTTCTGGTCCTCTGGTTCCTGCATCAATGTGCTATTCCTTATGAAATGTAATCCCTGTTAATGTTTTGAAAACCCCAAATGAGTGAACCAAACTAAATAAAAAATAGTTTCTATAGTTTGTTCAAACTTTTTTCTGAACTACTGTTTCTATTTCTTATTGGATCCATTTCTTTAATGAAAATTATGCTATAATTTCTCCAGACAGAGTCCAAGTTAGCTACCCTGGATATAAGATACATCCCAAGAAATAAATTACATTTAGGAAACAAAAATCACTCTAACAATAACTGATCTAATAAATTCTTTATTTAAAATGCTATATAATGTCACTCCTATTACATATATACATTTCTGTATAAATGCATTTATATGTATATACTTTTTCTGAGTTGCTCACTTAATAAATATTTCCATGGTGAAATGCGTAACTAAAATTTCTTACAGTAAATAAACTCAGGAACTAGTTGAATCACGTTTCTTATAGCATTTTAAAATTAAATCTTATCTTCACTTCCTTGTAGTTTATTAGAACACAAAATCTTTGAAATGGAGGGAAAGCACAAGGAAGAATTGGACACCTTAAAGGAAGAGAAAGAGAATCTTCAAGGCTTGGTTACTCGTCAAACATATATAATCCAGGAACTGGAGAAACAGTTGAACAGAGCCACCACCAATAATAGTGTCCTTCAGAAGCAGCAGCTGGAGCTGATGGACACAGTGCATAACCTTGTCAACCTCTGCACTAAAGAAGGTAGTAAGAATTTCTTCCTTACCTTGGGTATAGTAAATATTTTATTTAATATAGAGCAAGTAAATATCCAATATAACTTTCTAAGTTGCATTGATCACTAGTATAGAAGCAGCAAAAGAACTGTATTCTTAGAAGCATTTAATGAAGTTTGCACTGACAATTTTCTCATGTTTTTAACTTCAGAGAAATTATTCATAAGCTTGGGTTCATGAATTCACCATATCTTTCTAATTTCTCTTTTTTTATTGGCCTTTTTGGCTTTAAATAAAATCTATTATGTTCTCATGAATAAATATTTAGTTCTGTAGTGTTAGACACTTAACTATACAGGACAGAATTTAGACACTATTAAAGATTAGTTCAGAGTGCTTAGAAGACCAAGAGTGTTCCCATTTTAAAACTATTTCTTTTGCAGTGGTGGAGAGGGAAGAGTTACCTGCAGAGGGAAAGAGATACAGAAGTTCCTAGTGACTATTATGAAGAAGAAGGAATATTTGTTATTAAAAGTCTTGTTTCAGGATTATTTATGTGGTCCTGAATGGAGAAGACTTAACCAGGGAATATGAACAAACGTATTCTGGGCTGTCTTCATGATAATAAAAGTACAAACTTTTAATACCCACCAGAATATCTGGAGCTATTTAGCCATTGGGAATATTGTAGGCCTGTTTCTTTTTAGAAGACATCCATCCATCTGTCCAATTGTCCACCCATCAATTGTTGAAAAAATGCCTCTGTGTACACCTGTTCACTTCAAGCAGAACCTCATTTGAGCCACAGGAGAAATCTTCAAAGTTTGGAGCTTCTATAGTTCTGCTCACTAATCGGTCTTTCTATCAGTGAACATGGATGTGTAAATGGTGATGAATGAAAGAAAACACCACTTATATCCAAAGGCCATGTTTGTCAATAAGATGTCGCTTATGTGACCATTCATGTAATTGTTCAGTGTTCAAATGCAATGTACATAATCGGAGGCTCCTTTAATTTAACAGTGGTCTTGAGCTATATTAAAAATAGCACAGTTCCAAAAGTCTCATGTATAGATATAAATACAGAGGATAAATCCACTTTAAGTGATCTTGTTTTAAAGACATTTAGCATTTCTCTATGACACTCCATTACCTTCAGTTCTATCTCCTTTAGATGGTCTAAACAAGTCCTTAATATACTTTGTGAAGAATATTTTTTTAAACAGTGAGTTCCCAGGGCTCCGTCTGTGTGTGCTCAGAAATGTGATTGAGAAGGAAAAAACCTGCTAATCAGTCAGAGCCTGCCAAAATCTTGAGTTAGATTCCACTGGAAGGAAAACATGATAGAATTTTGCCAGAGAATTTTAATAGAGCTCATGAGTATTTAGAAATTAAGTATTAATATGAGACATATCTATTCTCATATTGAACTGAATACATTAGGGAAAAAATTGAAAACATATTTTTCTTATCATCCTGAGAGGTAATGCACATGAAATTGAGTAGTTCTTTTTTTTTTTTTTTACAATGTTAGAAATATCAGGCCCTGGTGATTCTCACAAAGCTCATATGTCTGCCTACTTATCATAATTTCACTTCTTTTCTGAGTGCTTGTCCAATAAATATGTCTTTAAACTTTTTCAGGCAGGAGGGTGACTTCAAAATTAAGATTCCTGGCTAGTTTTGGTCTTTGGGTGCAACATCAAGAATCAAACATCTGTTCAAGAAATGTAATTTAATGAACAATAACAATGGCACTCCTGATAGATGCTACCCACAGCATCACTCAGTGTATGAGAAAAGTAACTATGCCTATTCTGTTGTAGAGCACATCCAAAAAATAATTGGAAAAGGAAGTGGCAACCCACTCCAGTATTCTTGCCTGGGAAACCCCATAGACAGAGGAGTCTGGCGGGTTACAGTCATGAGATTGCGGAGTCAGACAGAACTGAGTCACTAACACTGCAAAGGGAGACAGAAACTGTCTAATACTTCATACCTCCAGACGTTTATTTTAAAAGATCAAATTGTAAAACCAATCCTATTTAACTATATTTTGTAATCCGACTTTCACACACACACAATGTAAGCATCAGTTCAGTTCAGTTCTATGCTCTCATAGTGTGTGAAAGTCGCTCAGTCGTGTCCGACACATGGACTGTCCATGGAGTTCTCCGGGGGATCCTCCCAACCCAGGGATCAAATCCAAGTCTCCCTTATTGCAGGCAGATTCTTTACCAGCTGAGCCACAAGGGAAGCCCAGATAGTGAAAGTGAAAGTTGCTCAGTCATGTCCAACTCTTTGTGATCCTATGGACTATACAGTCCATGAATTCTCCAGGCCAGAATACTGGAGTGGGTAGCCTTTCCCTTCTCCAGAGGATCTTCCCAACCCAGAAATCTAACCAGTGTCTCCTGCATTGCAGGTGGATTCTTTACCAACTGAGCTATCAGGGAAGGCCATGCTCTCATAACCATAGATTTTCTTTGCTTCTTGTTAGTGGGTTTTTTTTTTTCTCTCTAATCCCACAGTTAAGTGTTCTACCAAGTATTTGGTGATTTAAGAAGTCATGAGACAGAAAAACGGAATGTGTCTCTCACTAAGCTTTCTACAAAGATTTTACTTCATTTTCACTGGCACCATAGCATTTAGTTACGGTGAATTTAAAACTTAAATGACTAATTGCATAATAGTAGATTAAAGGCATGTGTGCCGAATTGTTTCAGTTGTGTCCGACTCTTTGCAACCCCATGGGCTGTAGCCCAGCAGGCTCCTCTGTCCATGGGGTTCTCTGGGCATTGGAGGGCGTTGCCATACCCTGCTCCAGGATATCTTTCTAACCCAGGGATCGAACCAATGTCTCCTGCGTTACAGGCAGATACTTTACCATTGAACCACCAGGGAAGTCCACTAGATTAAATATAAGTTACTGAAACAAACTTATTTCATTCTAATTTTAAAACACATGAGTAAAATCTTTTCCTTCTTAAGACCAAAAATTCATTTAGCAAGTAAATTTGTTATTTATCAAAGACTATACATAAATGTTTTATCTTTAAAAATAAATATATGTCAATAAGCCTGAATCAATACATTACAATAAATGCACCACTTTTCTAAAATGTATATTTCAAAAAAAATGCAGAGTAGTTTTCTGAGTTTCAAAAAATCTGTGTCATAATCCAGAAAGCCAAAAATTTTAATTGAGCTAAGGGTCTTCTCACTGTAACTTGACTAAGTCAGTCATTTATGGATACAGCCTGAATATAATACTACAAAGCAAAAGAAAAAGTTTCTACTGAGTTTTTTTTTTCTGTCACTGGCAACTAATTTAATCTTTATGAAGCTGTTTAATCATTTATAGGGGCTTCCCCAGTGGCACAGTGGTAAAGAATTCATCTGCAATGCAGGAGATGCAGGAGACACAGGTTCGATCCCCAGGGAGGGAATAAGCCCTGGAGAAGGAAACGGAAGCCCACTTCAATATTCTTGCTGGGAAAATCTCATAACAGAGGAATCTAGTGGGCTATAGTCATGGGGAGGCAAAGAGTCTGACAGGACTGAGCATGCTAATCATTTCTTATGTAGGATAATTTTATATACTTCACAATGATAGTGAGAGTATTAAATTAGATACTTCATATTAAAACAAAAGTATGTGACATATTTGATTCATTAAACATTAGTTCCTTCCTTTTCCTCCAAGTGACAAAATTCAACTAAATGCATATTTATTAAGTGCTAGTTATAAGTAAAATTTCTTTCACAAAAAATGTCTGATTATAGTGCTCTAGAATGTCTGACTATTGACAGTCATCCAAGTCCCTTCTTTTTAACTTCAGTTTCCGAATCACTAAAATGGAATCCTGATATTTAATTTCTGGTGAGTAAGAATTAACAGAGGTTTGTATAAAACTCACAGCATCAAGTGTTATGTAGTATTTTTTTTTTTACTTTCACTTTTCATACTAAAACACTTAAGGTCATTTTATAAAATAGTTCAGCAAACCTTCCTCTTATTGTCTTAACAGGCAATAGTAGTATCTGAGGCAAATAGTCATTGCAAAATGAATTGTGTCTGTTTTGTAAGACTTCTGGGTAACACACTTATTTTTGTCTAATCTTTGTCTGCAAACACTTGGTTACATTTATTCTTAGAAGCATTACCACTGAAGAAATATTGCTCTCAATGTTATCATAGTGTCAAGCTTAGCTGATTGCTTCAGGTTTTTGGCAATTCAAGTTATTCTGGGAATTAAATAGTTTACATTGATAATAGCATGGAAGCAAGGTTTAGAATTCTTTGGGGGAGGATAATCAGGTACTGTGACTATCAACATCCAGCAGTCATCTCTGTTTAGAGGTGATTGAAGCCTCATCACATACCTTGAACACACACCAGGCAAACATGTTATTATGTGACCAAGAACTTAATTATTAACAAACCATAAAAAATAAGAAAGAAAAAATACAGAAAATAGTATTTATGCTCCACTGTAAAATTGCACTGACTGATTTTCTTACTGTCCAAATCAGTTCAGAACATACTCCTATGATACCAAGATATGATTTATAAACTTGTCGTTCATTCATTAAATAGTTATACAGCAACTGTTTCACTTCACATTCTCTTCTGAGGATAAAGATATCCATATATTTTTATTTGACAAATATTTGTTGAGTTCCTGTAATATGCCAGGTACTGTTCAGACCTCTAGGGAGAGAGAAAAGTATACTGTCTGTGGCTTCAAGAAAACTAGAATTTGTTGGGGAAAGAGATAGGTAAGCAGATAATTGTATTTTGTAAATATTTGCTAGACATGAGGCTAGGGTGCCAGGGGACTAGTGAAATACACAGGAAGAATACTAGAATCATGATAGAGACAGAGGAATGAGGGCAGAATCCAGCATTTGCAGAGTCTTCTTAAGGCTTTTGTTGAATCCTTATTATGATTCAGGTATTGATTAAGCTTTATATGTATTAAGTTAGTCCTCACAATAACAGTATGAGGGAACTACTGTGGTTAGCCCCATTTTACAAATTCCACAAGCTATCGGTAATTTGCCTAAGGCTGCATAGCTGGAAAAGGTCAATCCAGGATTAAAACATAGGCAGGATGGTTCTAATGAGGCAACAGTGAGTAAGTCTTCAAAATGAAGAAAACAGAGGGTACTCCAGAGAGCATAAACAGCATGTATATTTGCCAGGAGTCATCAAAAAGGGTGGTGGGTATGCACTTAAATGCACACCCTGTTTCTCAGAATTGAAGGCAGGAGAACAATGAAAGATGAAGTTAGAAAAATAAACAGAAGGATATCAAAGAAGCTGGGTTTTTTTTTTTTTCTTTCCTTGAAAGCAATAAGAAGTCATTGTCATTTTAGAAAAATCACCCCAAGTCACAGTATAGGAAGAGCACATTGTTAAGTAGACAAGTCTGGAAACAGAGGGACCAGATGGATGTTTTGCCATTTATTAAAATACTAACAAATACTTAGAGAGTACGAGCCAATCTTCTTAGCCCCTTGCATATATTAACATTTAATTCTGACAACTCTGTAAACTGAGTGCTCTTATTAACCTTATCTGATGGACAAAGAAATAAAGCATATAAAGGTAAATAATTTTTAAATATTATACTGCTAGCAAGTGAGAAGGCTGAGATTTGAACCCACAGTCTAGTTCTTGATTCTGTACATTATCCACTATACTATGATTGAGATAAAAGGTATATTGATAGTTTTCATCAGGTTCTCTAAAGGACCTTCTGGGAGAGAAATAATGAGGTCAGGATCAAACCAGGGCAAATGGAAAGGCAAATTCCATAGAGGGAAACTTTATGAACAAAGAGTTAGAATCAACAAGAGATAACTACTTATTTAGAAGTAAATTCAAATATATTAGAAATTCTAACCCAGAATTTCTAATTTTGATGATATTTCTTAAAATCGGCAACATGAGAAAAGAAACAGGCTTAAAAGGCAAGATTTAGTTTGAGCATATTGACTGAGGTGACTATGGAAGGCAGGGGAATGAGTCTGGAGTTCATTGGTAAAATCCTGATGACCATATAGACTGGTGTGTCCTCAGAGAAGACAGTTGGTAAAGCCGTGCTGTTCAATGGAATCGTTGAATGTGCGTATAAAGCAATGGCAAAACCATTTGGGGTTATAAATCCATTCAAGAGTCTGATAAAAACTAGCCTACCTTTACTTAGTGCAAATACTCTGGCACAGATCTGTGTACAGTTTCAGAGGATTTACAGAGTGAATTACAGAAATCCATAAAATACAGAAATTACATAATATATTATAAACTCCTTTTAAAATAATAAGAATGTGAATCAAATACAGAAAACTGGGAGTTCTTTAAGGGACAGATAAAAGGAGACCAAAATAGTGGTTATAAGCAGAGAGAAAAGGCCATCATGTAGGGTCTATTTTAGTGGCAAAAAAGCAGAAAGTTCAAACAAAAAAACAGACTGAAGTGAACTTTGGAACTGGGATGTCACCTTCCATAGGGAGAGTTTGAGTAACAGTAGAGCGCAACTGCATAGACTGAAGACTAAAATGAGTAAGATGAAGTAAAAGCAAAAAGTGTTGTCTCTTGCTCATGCTCAGTCGCTTCAGTCAGGTCCCACTTGTAGTGACCCCATGGACTGTAGCTTGCTAGGTTCCTCTGTCCACGGGATTCTCCAGGCAAGAATACTGGAGTGGTTTGCCGTTTCCTCCTCCAGAGGATCTTCCCGACCTAGGGCTAGAACCCACGTCTCCTGCAGCTCCTGCATTGCGGCAGATTCTTTACCACTGAGCCATGAGGGCAGCCCCAAAATGTTGTCTACCGCAATCCAGATGTTGAAAGTGAAAGGGTGGATAGCAGTTTCAGGTAGAGAAGCACTCAGGGTAGAGAGGAATAAAAAGAACCAAAAATAAATACCAAGAGACAGAAACATATTTATATGCTTAGCTCCTTAATATGAAGTATGAAAATTTCAAATCATAAGAAGCTTCTCTTGAAGTTCATTTTAAAAGTTTCTTTAAGAGATAATAACTGATACTGCAAATTTTTAAATGATCTCAATTATTTGGTTTAATGTATCTTTCCCAGGGGCTGATTGCAGTGGTACGGAATGTTTGGTCATTATTTTCAGGCTCTGGCCTTCTGAAAAGGGGAAATGGGGCATTTGCTTCCTTTGCAGTGCTGAGGGGACATTTGGCTCTGTTCTCAGAATAATTCTACCATCTGAAAGGAATTTACCTCCCGTGCAGTGTCTATTGAGTTTGTGAAGTAAATCATTCAGTCAAGGGATGAGACAGCTTGAACTCCTGCAAGTCCCTTGAGTTAAGAACAACTCTTAAAAACATCACTAGCGATGGGAGGAAATTAAAACTTTTTGAATGTCACTCATATAAACATTGATAAAAATAGAAAATATCATTTTTATTGACTTTGTAAAATATTTGGTTTCTCATTGACTACTTGTAATGCACAGTTTAACATTAGGTAGAAAGAGAAAGAAAAATACAGGAAGTCATCTGCTGAACACTACAGTGAGCACTTGTTTCCATTTAATGAGGGAAATGCTTTATCTTGACAGAAAATTACATGTCAAACATTTACAATTTCCTTAAAATGAACCACACTTCTGGCACTTCCTTTCACAAAACCTAATGGCTTAAGGGGAAAGTGACTATTTATTTTTGGAAATGGTATGTTTCTCCTTTTTGGTGGAGCATGTTATCGGCCTTTTGAAAAGTCATAATTTCTGTTAAAAAAAATTGTGTGAATAGAAAATAGCCAAAATAATGATAACAGAATAAGAAATAATACAGCCCTTGACCTCTCCCATGAACTATTACTAAATTACATCTTTTGGGGGAAATTTGAAATTTTGTGGTTAATTCTCTTTTGGAATTAGAGTTTCAGTTTCAGAAAACAAACTCTCTAAAATGCAGAGGGGTATCCCTCAACTCCAGCTGGGCCTGGAAGTTACCAGGGTGAAAGGCCATGAAAAAAGCCTTGATGTTCTAACACTGCTATGAACAAACTCCATTCCTTCTTCTCTTGTGCTTTAAGGGCCTGGTTGGCTAAAACAAAGAAGTACAAAATATTTTTAATAGAATTTTAACTAAATCATTTCCTGGATTCATCCATACTCAAGTCAAATTCAAGTTTGTTTCCCTAAGTCCAGGGACAAAATGGGTCAGTGGATACCAGTTACAAATAAGCTGTGGTACTTTATACAAAATAGCACCTATAATAGCACCTTACTCAGGAAGTAAGGAAAAATATTCTGTTTACATCATTCAGTATGCATGCATCACAGCAACCATAAAGTGAAACCTTTATCAAAAAATCTCATATGCTTTGCATAGGTGCTAATTTGCTTCAGTCGTGTCTGACTCTGCAAACCTTGGACTATAGTCTGTCAGTCTCCTCTGTCCATGGGAAGGTCCAGGCAAGAATACTGGAGTGGGTTCCCACTCCCTACTCCCGAGGATCTTCCCAACCCAGGGATCAAACCCTTGGCGGTTCTTACATCTCCTGAATTGGCAGGCAGGTTGTTTACCACTAGTGCCACCTGGGATGCCACTTATGCTTTAAGAAGGGAGACAAAATAAACCTTGAAAAATGTTGCAACTAAACAGTTTGGTTTAACTATCTATAAACAAAATATTGATTTTTTTTTTAGCAGAAGATTTTTCTAAAAGTCAAATGCAAAAAAGCTTTAATGTTGTTGTTGTTCAGTCGCTCAGTCATGTCCAACTCTTTGTGACCCCATGGACTGTGGCATGCCTGGCTTTCCATCCTTCACCATCTCTCAGATCCTGCTCAAACCCATGTCCATTGAGTCGGTAATGCCACCCAACTGTCTCGTCCTGTGTCATCCCCTTCGCTCCTTGACACCAATCTCGCAGGATCAGGGCTTTTTTCTAATGAGTCTGCTCTTTGTATCAGGTGGCCAAAGTATTGGAGCTTTAGCATCAGTCCTTCCAATGAATATTCAGGACTGATCTCCTTTAGAATTGCCTGGTTTGATCTCCTTGCAGTCCAAGGGACTCTTAAGAGTCTTCTCCAACACCACGGTTAGAAAGTATCAATTCTTTGGTGCTCAGCCTTCTTTATGGCTCTCACATACATACATGGCTACTGGAAAAAACATAGGTTTGATGAGATGGACCTTTGCTGGCAAAGTAATGTCTCTGCTTTATAATACACTGTCTAGGTTTGTCATAGCTCTTTTTCCAAGGAGCAAGATTCTTTTAATTTCATGGCTGCAGCCACCATCAGCAATGATTTTGGAGCCCCCAAATATAAAGTCTCTCACTGTTTCACTGTTTCACCATTTATTTCCCACGAAGTGATAGGAGCAGATGCCATGATCTTAGTTTTCTGAATGTTGAGTTTTAAGCCAGCTTTTCACTCTCCTCTTTCACTTTCATCAAGATCCTCTTTAGTTCCTCTTCACTTTCTGCCATAGGGTGGTGTCATCTGCATATATGAGATTATTGGTATTTCTCCTGGCAATCTTGATTCTGACTTGTTCTTCAGCCAGCCTGGTGTTTCACATGATGTACTCTGCATATAAGTTAGATAAGGAGGCTGGCAGTATATAGCTTTGACATACTCTTTTCCCAATTTGGAACCAGTAAGTTGTTCCATGTCCAGTTCTAACTGTTGCTTCTTGACCTACTTACAGATTTCTCAAGAGGCAGGTAAGGTAGTCTAGTATTCCTGTCTCTTTAATAATTTTTCACAGTTTAAAATGATCCACACTGTCAAAGGCTTTAGTTTAGTCAATGAAGCAGACGTTTTTCTGGAAATTCTCTTGCTTTTTCTAAGATCTAGCATATGTTTGCAATTTGACTTCTGATTCTTCTGCCTTCTATAAGTCCAGCTTGAACATCTGGAGGTTCTCGGTTCACATACTGTTGAAGCCTAGCTTGGAGAATTTTGAGCATTACTTTGCTAGCATGTGAAATGAGTGCAATTGTGTGATAGTTTGAACATTCTTTAGCGTTGCCTTTCTTTGGGACTGGAGTGAAAACTGACCTTTTCCAGTCCTGTGGCCACTGCTGAGTTTTCCGAATTTGCTGCTGTGTTGAGTGTAGCACTTTCACAGCATCATCTGTTAGGATTTGAAATGCCTCAGCCAGAATTCCATCACCTTTACTAGCTTTGTTCATAGCAATGCTTTCTAAGACCCACTTGACTTTGCATTTGAGGCTGACTCTAGGTAAGTGATCACACCATGCTGGTTGTCTGGGTCACTGAGATCTCTTTTGTATAGTTCTTGCCATCTTCTTGGGTATTCTTGCTGTCTCTTCTTAATATCTTCTACCTCTATTAGGTGCTTACCATTTCTGTCATTTATTGTGCCCATCTTTTCATGAACCATTTTCAGCTTCCTATGGGAGCTCATCATTTATTTTCAACTAAAGAATACCCTTTGGGCTTCCCTTGTGGCTCAGCTGGTAAAGAATCCACCTGCAATGTGGGAAACCTGGGTTTGATCCCTGGGTTGGGAAGATCCCCTGGAGAAGGGAAAGGCTACCCACTCCAATATTCTTGGCCTGGAGAATTCCCTATGGTCCATGAGGTCGCAAAGAGCCAGACCTGACTGAGTGACTTTCACTTTCACTTTCTTTCAAAGAATACCAAAAACATGACTGCTTCCAAGTACATTGCAATCTTAACCTACTTCTGGCTTGGGTATTCACATTCTAAGTGGGACTGTCTCTGGCAGGGAATCACACTACCAATCACAGTATGTGACTTACCAAGAATAGATAAATAAATCATAACATTTTTCATGCATTTATGATAAATCAGTAAATTTAATACCATTTAAATTAAACCTCTTCTAATTTTATCATGTCTTTGAAAGTACTCATAATTATTTTTAGGTATGAATCTTCTGTTTTCATAACCAATGTGAGTTCCTTTAAAACAATGAATCTGAACTGTGGATTTAATTTTAAACGGATATTTTATCCTAAAGAAAGTTTTCGCCAGTTGCTTTGGCCCCACATACACACTCACAAGTGGACAAATAAACCCAATCACATAATAAATCCAGCCCATGTCCCTAGAACCAGGACTTAGACTGAGGTGGACTCCTCACCAGTGTCTCGGAGCAGCTACGACAAATGCCATTGAGAGGGCGAGGCACGTTGGTCTAGAAGGAAGAGGAATAAGTACAAGGGAGTCCTAGTTCCAGTGCTGCTGCCAGATTGCTTAACACGAAAACACCACACACCAAAGTCGTGCATTTTATGACTCCTGTCAATCATTCTGTATCTTCTCTTGGTGTTGTGTCACTCACAATGACTGAGGAAACCAAAGTTAGAGTATAATCCCATGTATATCATGGCTGGTAAAGTAGTATTCAAGTGTATCTCACCACAAGAGTCAAAGTGACAGAACTATGGTGTCAGCCTTTGTTTATTTAAAACTTCAAAGTGACAGGCTTTGGGGCTTTTTGTTGTCAATTTTCATAAGCATGTGGCAACTACTCTCCATGTTTACAGCATTGCCCAAGGACTTTCATTCCATTTCTAATGGCTTTTGCTGAAATTGATTATTTGTCAACTCAAAGCATAAAAGATGCCCTTTAATTCTTCCCACATGCGTGAGGAATGTTTTGTTCAAAATCAATATATTCCGGCCAGACTGGAAACATTACATGGGAAATTAACACACATGAAACACCTGAGATATATTTGTTAATGAAATGACCTTCTGAACAAATAACAAGGATCATGTAGCACTTGTAACTTCCCATCAGGGTGCCTAAAGGGAAAACACAGGGATGAATTTTATAAAAAGTGAATGCTCATTTGATTAAACAAAGATTGTGTGTAAATCCATTTTCAACTGTTAGTAATTTTTTTATTCTTAGTTGCTCTAAGTGTAATATGCATTGGATATACATTGAGTCACTTCACATTAGCAGAGTGTTCAAAAATTTATTTAAACACACTAATCAAATTAAAATAATATTATATAGAATTACTTCACATTTAATTATTCCACACTGAAAAAAGCACCAAAAAATTAGTAATCCACTCGTGACATAGGGTACTATGCATGTCCACATGGATTTAATCTTTTCTGTACATTATGCATGTCTCAATATTATTAAAATGTAAAGAGTCAGACGTCTTTACCTACAATTATATGAGTAACTTTATTCTTAAATGGAGAAGGAAATGGCAACCCACTCCAGTATTCTTGCCCAGAGAATCCCATGGACAGAGGAGCCTGGTGGGCTGCTGTCCATGGGGTCACACAGAGTTGGACGCGACTGATGCGCCTTAGCATGCATGCGTGTATTGGAGAAGGACCTGGCAACCCACTCCAGTATTCTTGCCTAGAGAATCCCAGGGATGGAGGCTCTTGGTGGGCTGCCATCTCTGGGGTCACACGGAGTTGGACAGGACTGAAGTGACTTAGCAGCAGCAGTAACAGCGATGTATTCTTAAATAATGTGGCTCTTTAAGTAGTAAAATTTTGAGAAAATTTTAAAATATTATGATGGCAAATTTTGTGCAATATTTTTATCCTCTTTTCTGTTTTTCCTGTAAGAATATTAAATAAAATTAAAGCTTTTTCTAATTATTTAATCAGCATGAATTAATTTGCACCATGTTACTATGATGCCTTTTTAAATGTATATAATTCATGCCTTATATTATATACTGCCTAAACTATTATCATTTATTTTTGCCTACTTTAAAAAATTGATATTGTTTCCTCACAAGAACAAAAAGAGCTTTGAATTATCAATTTCCTCATTGTTCTTTGGCCTAATTCTAGAAGATGACCACAAACATACACACATAACCATTCTCAACCTTCCCAACCAGCCTTCCTCTAAACTTGTAGCTTCTAGCAAATGGTCCATTGGCTGGAGGATCAAGTAATTAGGCTTTATAATATATAAAACTAATGGGGAAGAATCCTGATCAGCATGACTTTTAGGGTATGGACATTATTAAATTCAGTGTGGCTGCTCAAGGACCGCTTCCTAATCCTCTGCTTTTGAAGTTGAGGCCATCACTGCTTCATGTTTCTGCTGAGAGCTCATATCTCACAGAAAATTCTGCTACCTATACCAGTCTTCTGTCTTTATCTCAGCATATCTTCATCTTCATTCTTGTCATTTCTGCACCCTGTCGTTCTTTCCATATTTCCTGCTTCCATGAGATGAGCTTGTACCCATTCATATTTAAGGCATGCGCTTATTCCTGAACCACCTAAGACTCTAGGTAGGATCTTTGAAGTTAAGATAAGTATTACTGGGAAAGCACCCTGTGACAAATGATGTATTAGAGTTCTATCTGAGTCTGAGATTACTTTAGAAGTCAGTAAGAAGTAGTTAAGATTTTTGGCTTTATAGTTAAAGACTTCCACTATTTACAAGTTTTGGTGAAGTTAGCATCTCAAAACCTCAGTTTTCTCATATATAAAATGACATGTTAGTAAATCCATCTCATAAGATGTTTATGAGTATGAAATGAAACATATAAAGCATACTTAGTGCAAGAAATTCAGAGTTGAACATATAGTATTCAGTTAAAGCTGACTGATTTGATCGCAATTATTAAAGTTACACCAAAATGATAGTTAAGATTTTATACATTATCTACAAAATATATACATGTAAAGAAATGAGAATAAAAACAATTTTTTACAAAAATTTAATTAAAATTATAATGCAGCAAGTGAAAAATATTCAAATGTTCCCTTATACCACAGTTAACAGACCGTGAGTAAGAGGAGTAGTAGATTGTCCAAAAGGAAGCCTTTAGCTACTTAACCAAAGACTTCAAAGTATTTATAAATATATTCTTGTTATTTTGTGAAATAGCAATTTATATTATATATGTATTAGACTAACCATAGGTAATTGCATTTTTGTAGGTTGAAAACAATCATACTAATATCAACCCACAAGTGTTAGGTTCATATGCATATCTTTTATGAAATAAGATACCAATTTTGAAGCTTTTAATTTATAGGCTTAACAGTCTTATGTGTTTATATAGCCATACATATGTGATGTATATTTATGAAATCATTGAGAAGTCATCCTCACCCACCCACAAAATATTGAAATATTGAATATTGCCTACAAACCTTTAAAAAATTTCTACACCCTTGAAATTTAAAATATTGTGTTCTTCCACTTCTAAAAGTCCTTTCAAATTAGTTAGGATATCAGGGAATTTCTTCAGATGGCTTTTCCACAAAATGCCCCCACACCTGAAGAGTAAAGAATCTAATCAGTCTTGCTTGTTTGCACCTTGCCAAAGATTCAGTTTTACTCATTGTATGTTCAGTTATCTTCAATGACCTGTTGTGTTGAAAATCACAGGCTAAGGTCAACTCCTAGTACTACCATCTCTTTAATGGTAATGGCCAAAAATGTACCACAAGGAGTATCCTTAATCCAATGATGTGATCTACATACTTTCTGATGTGTTCTAAATACTAGAGAGATATGAAACACTAGCCACATGTAAGATTTAAAAAAAATAATTGAAGAATTGATCCCTTTGTAGTAACTTAGGAAATAAGTAGGATCAAGGACTCCTGTTTTTTATATTGTCTCTGGTAGCAAGGCTAATTGTCTTCTGTGTTCTCTGCTAGGTTTTTTTGAGACTCAGAATTACCAATTCCACATTCCAGGAAGTTTTCTCTTGAGGGTTCATCGGAATTGAAATGACCCTCTGCCTTAGCTTTCACAGCTCTTCCTTGAAATTGGCCTGGTGGCAGACATTCCATCTGGATTGAAATTGGTTGAGCAAATGAAAGGGAAGGAGCAGATGAAGTTAACAGCTGCTAGAGTCAGTGTCTTATATTGCCTACTGACTCAGTGTTGGCTGGTGAAAGACAGACATGCACCTGCTGTGTCTCTGTTAGATCGCAGAGATCTGGTTGTATAGATAAGGAATGACTAATGATTCCTTTGTAAGGCTTTTCTAGATTTATGTACTGATATTGGTGTGGGTAAAGCTCTTAAATTTTAGTTCAGATAGCTTTTGTACATGTTTTAGTCATTCAGATGTTTTTCTGAATAGCCTTCCCCAAGTCTGCTTGTCAGAAGTAGCATGTAGTCTCTGCCTACTGTCAATGCACTTGATGCTTACCTGCAAAACAGTAATTGTGTGTATTATCTGTGTTTGGTATTACATTTAAACTGATAACATTAGACTGAGAAGCTTTCTCTAGCTTCTTCATCTTGTAACCAGGGAGAGAGCCAACAAGAAGTGAGCCAAGAAAAAAATAAGGAAACCAATTCTTGATCACACTGAAACCTGATCATTCTTTCCCTAAAGCTCTATCCTAGACTGTTCAATTACATGATTCAGTAAATTATCTTTTTACTTCAAGATGGGTTTTCCCCATCATGAAGGATACTACCCATGGTTATAGCTAATTTGAGATATCATGGAAGACCTACAAATGGGTCTTCCTCTCATCAGACAGCGATCACATTAAGGGCAGATTGTGGTTTTCTTATTTCTATATCTCCATTGTCTAGAAAAAGTCATGCAAACAGCAGATGTTTAACCAGTATTTCCTGAAATTTTAAATATAGGATGGGTTAAACTAAGAAGGAATAAGAGGAGGTCGTTTTATTTGAGAAACCAGTTTAAAAACCTCAAGGCTACTTGTCTTGTATTTGCTGTTGTTTAGTTGCTAAGTCATGTCCTAGTCTTTTGCAATCCCATTAACTGTAGCCTGCCAGGCCTGGGACTTCCCAGGCAAGAATACCCAGGGATTGAGCATGTGTCTTCTGAATTGGCAGCCAGATTCTTTACCACTGACCCACTTGGGAAGCCCATTTTATGTTTAGGCTTATACTAATTTATAATGATGACAACAGAGGGAAGGTAGTGGGATCAAGAAGAGAAGAGAGCATTGGTTTTAGAGAAAATATTCAACATTCAACATTGTATATTGTATTACATTGTATAATATTACATTCAATATTGTAACATTCAACAAATGAAGTTAGAGTAGCATCAGGAACTGTTCGACAGTAGAAATGTGAATCTGGAAGTCATGAGGCAGCAAACACAGAGTGTCAGAAATGCTTGTATCTTACACATCTGTGTAAAGGTTTGAAGCCATAGAAGATAGTTTGCAAAAAGAGCAAATTAAAAAGGAACAGAGATCCAAGAATAGAATGTTGGGGGAACATCTACTGGTAGCTGAAGAGAAGAACAGAACCCAGTGAAGAGGAAAGAGAAAAGACAATTAGAGAAATAGAAAAGGGACAAAGAGAGGTCAACAAAAAAGGCAAGGGGAAAGATAGGCAAAGGAGATTTATTTCAAATGCCTTTGATCTTCATAGCAAAGCATTAAAAGAAAAGGTCACATATACATAATGAGAGAAGACAGGAGTAAGATTTAGTCTTGAAAAAAGTACAAAGATTTGAAATACACTTTTCAAGAGATGTAATAGAAAAAAATGTCTTTTAGAAATGACCAAGGTTTTGGCTGAGCAGCTGAGGTTAGAAAGCATGCATTTGAATGGCATCAAATAGCTTCACTTTAGTGTTTGCAATCTAGAAGTGGGGGTGAGAACTTGAATAAACATCCTCCCTGGGGCCCGGATTTACCCATACAAGGGACTACTGGATGAAAGGACGGTGGGAGGAAGGCACTAGCAATTCCACCTGAACTGTTCCTTCATGATCACTCTCAGGCTGAAGACAGGAAGAAAGAAAAGGAGATTAAGAGGAGGCAGATAGTAACAGTGGGTATCTAGACTCTAAAAAGAAAGACAAACTCATTAAGAATTAAAGAATGGGAGAAGAAATATAAGAGTATGTGGGCAAAGAAGGAACTTTTAGAGGTAAAGATCAATTTTTAAAAAAATTTATGCTTTAAACCAGCATATTATTATAAGTTAAACTACATTTTCAGAAACTAAACCACTATATCATATGTCCAGATCACACCTCCCTGCTCTGTCCAGTTGATGCTTCTTTTATCTTCTTCCATTAAGTTTTTCATATTTCTCTCTTGCCATTTATCTTATATTCCTCCAGGCTTTATCTTCCATCTTATTGAATCTCAAGACCTCCTACAAAAATTTATCCTTGTTTCTGATCATTTATCCTGTTCAGTTAATTCATCTTTGTTATAGTCTTTCTGTGTTTTAAAATGTTTACTATCTCTAGTTTTACAGTATCTAATAATAACACTAAATTTCATATCCTCTAACATTTAACAAAGAAAACAGTCATGAAAATTGGAGTTATAAGATTAAATATCTACAAGCAGCATAAGTAAGTAAGTAAATAAAGTTGCTCAGTCATGTCCGACTTTTTGTAACCCCATGGACTGTAGCCTACCAGGCTCCTCAGTCCATGGAATTTTCCAGGCAAGAAAACTGGATGGGTTGCCATTTCCTTCTCCAGGGGATCTTCCCAACCCAGGGATCAAAGCTGGGTCTCCTGCACTGCAGGCAGACACTTTAACCCTCTGAGCCACCAGGGGCTTTACAAGCAGCATATTGGTATACATATCATATATCATTTCATCTGAAATAATTTTTAATTCTTAATAGATAAAGCTTACATTATACAGCAAGATTGGGCTTCCCTGGTGGCTCAGACAATAAAGAATCTGCCTGCAATGCAGGAGACCTGGGTTCAGTCCTTGGGTTGGGAAGATCCCCTGGAGGAGGTCATGGCAAACACTCCAGTATTCTTGCCTGGAGAATCCCCATGGACAGAGGAGCCTAGTGCGCTACAGTCCATGTGGTTGCAAAGATTCAGACATGACTGAGTGACTATGCACATACAGAAAGATTAGATTACTGGGTTTCTTTGACTTCAGTTCAGTTCAATCACTCAGTCGTGTCCGACTCTTTGTGACCTCATGAACTGCAGCACACCAGGCCTCCCTGTCCATCACCAACTCACGGAGTCCACCCAAACCCATATCCATCGAGTCGGTGATGCCATCCAGCTATCTCACCCTCTGTCTTCCCCTTCTTCTCCTGCCCCCAATCTTTCCCAGCATCGGGGTCTTTTCCAATGAGTCAACTCTTCGCATGAGATGGCCAAAGTATTGGAGTTTCAGCTTCAACATCAGACCTTCCAATGAACACCCAGGACTGATCTCCTTTAGGATAGACTTTTTGGATCTCCTTGCAGTCCAAGGGACTCTCAAGAGTCTTCTCCAACACCACAGTTCAAAAGCATCAGTTCTTCGGCATTCAACCTTTTTCACTGTCCAACTCTCACATCCATACATGACTACTGGAAAAACCATAGCCTTGACTAGACAAACCTTTGTTGGCAAAGTAATGTCTCTGCTTTTCAATACGCTATACAGGTTGGCCATAACTTTCCTTCCAAGGAGTAGGCGTCTTTTGATTTCATGGCTGCAATCACCATCTGCAGTGATTTTGGAGCCCCCAAAAATAGTATGACACTTTTCCCACTGTTTCCCCATCTATTTCCCATGAAGTGATGGGACCTGATATAGTCAATGAATGAAGTAATCCAGTTATCCAACTCTGACAGGGAGGGGCCAACTCAATATAGTTCTAAATGTGACCAGTCAAATATCACTTCCCTGCATTTAGTCAGCTGCAGTACTTGGGTTTGAGTATGGAGGACAGTAGCATCCACCACTCCACTGGACATCCGTCATACCAAACTTTTCCTTTTTTTCTGTGTTATTTAAAACATATATGAAACATCTTCCCTCTTCCCACACAATAGCCTTCACCCACAGGTGTGGTGGATTGGCTAGCCTTCCACAGCCTAAATGTCTTTTCCATAAGAAAGAAAATAATATAGTGTTGCCATAGATGATATCATTACCATAACACTACCTACGATTCTTGGGACTTACTGTAATTCAGTCACTCTGTTGTGTAATTCACATACTTGCCTCATAAGTACCCCACTTTATACATTAAAAGGAAAGCAAAACACTGAAAATCAATCTACCCTATAAAAGGGGTCATCAGACCATAGAGTATTATACAGATGTAAAGATAAGCTCTGAATGAAACTTTTAAATTGCTTTTAAATGCTGTAGTAGTCTAAGTGTAGTCTAGATCAAAATTTCGAGGATTCTGTTACTAATAAGTAAGTAAAAACAAGAGGTATAATCTCCCTGGAAATAATGTGTTTCGATTTTTCAAAAACATCAGACTGTATTTCAAGAAAATGAAATATCTATATCAGATATGGTGCCATAACTACAATGACATATCCATAGTATTGTACCCCACCATTACTATCTGCCTCGTCCTAACCTCCTTTTTCTTTCTTCCTATCTCCAGTCTGAGAGTGATCATGAAGGAACAGTTCAGGTGGAATTGCTAGTGCCTTCCTCCCACCATCCTTTCATCCAGTAGTCCCTTGTATGGGTAAATCCTGACCCAAGGGAGGATGTTTATTCAAGTTCTCACCCCACTTCTAGGTTGCAAACACTAAAGTGTAGTTATTTAATGCCATTCAAATGCATGCTTTCTAACCTCAGCTGTGTTTTCTGTGCTGCTCAGTCAAAACCTTGGTCATTTCAGATAGGCTTTTTAAATTTCTATTACATCTCTTGAAAAGTGTATTTCAAATCTTTGTACTTTTTTCAAGGTACTACTTGTACCTTTTATGGTAGACTCCTCAAACCATCTTTCTCGTTATAAGATTACATTCAGAGCTTGAACATCATTTTATAAATTAGTTTCCAGAAAATAAGACAATATCTAACTTTTCCTTTTTTCTGTGTTATTGAAAATGTGTGTGAAATAGCTTCCCTCTTTCCATACAAGAATCTTCACCCACATCATCCTGAAGAGGAAAAGAGGAAGGGAAGTGGCAGAGAAGTGGGAAAGGAATGTATTCGCCTTACATAACTAAATAAGGGAGGGCAGGAAGTGGTACATTTAACAAGGAAGAATTTTTTCTTTAGAGAAAAGATTTCCTCCATCTCTAACCCAAAAAAGAAAAATGGGTTTACCGTTAAATTCCTCTTGACCACATCTTCCTGTGTTGTGTATCCTCTCATGGGATTATAAATTTTAGTTAATATTTCTTTACATACCTTTTTTTAATTGCATCTGTTTTGGTTATTTTTAACTTTTCAACAGAAGAACAAGCATTTACAATTTAGGAAAGTTTGTTTTCGAAAAATAATAGTCCAGTTAGCTTAAAGTAAGTAAAGCACAAGGGAAATGCACTGATGTTTTGAAAAAAAGATCTTTATATAATCCATTGACATGCCCAATGCCATTAAAGATGGCTTTTGAGTATATAAATAATCATTTTTAATTGCTGTCTGCATGCATTCTGTGCAATGCTTCTTTACTAGCATGTGAACTGTTTGCCCTCTACTTATTTTGTGTTGATATTGCAATTGTGATGATGATATTTAGAGGTACTTTTTAGTATAAGTAAGCAAAATCATTAGTGTAAACGTGAGCCATGTAGAGAACTATAATGCTATTAAATGTTATAATTCTGTATTTTTGTTATGGAAATATATCTTACACGGATATTTCATTTACTTGAACCATAGTTATTTTTGAAAATTTGTAAAATTTATATTGAAATAGTCATTCTTTCTGTAAAGATTAGACTGTTCATTTTTAATTACATATAAAGTAGTAACATTGTGTATCAAATTGAAATCAGGTTAGTATTTTAGATTGTTAGAACATTTAAAATCAATTAAAAGCATTGATTCATAGTTTACCTTTGATGTTATTATTTAAAATAACACTGTGACTCAGAATGATTTAAAGCAGATAATGATTAAACAACTAGAGACTTTAAGGGGAAAATTATAAAATAATCTTAACTTCAAGAAAAATGGTAATGAAGCAAACTGCTAAAATAATGTACATTTATTAGAAAATACTAAATCATAAATAATGTATATATATGCCACATTTATTTTTAGCTAAGAACTATTAAATGAATCATCTTTGTATTTTGATCTCAGTAATAAGAGCTTAATAATGGATGAAGATTAGTGAATGAAATAAAGTTCCTCCCAGTAGAGACTATCTCTAGTTAAATTTCTTTTTCTATTAGACTTCCAGCCCCTATTTAGCACTTCCACCTAAATAACTTAATTTCAGATCTTACTGGTTTTTGTTCTTCTATTTTTATGTCATCTACCTGATAGCTTAACTTCAGGCCATTAAATAAAAATCAAAGTTTACTTCCCTTTCACTCTAGATACTTAAATTGGATCAGAGACTTGTATTTTTTATTTTGAGAGTTTTCTAAAGCTAAAAATTTCTAGAAGAATCTCAATATAAAGCCCCCCCAAAATAGTAAATCCTTCTTTTAGCATATTAAAACTTTATATTATATTTTTATATTTGAATTTATCTTCAACTCTTCCTCCTCCAAAAATTGTAGCATTTTTCAAACTCTCCTATAAAATGTAGCTAAGAAGGTTTTAGAAATATTGCAGAAACATTGACATAATTGTTACCAATTGTCAGTATTTCATGATCAGATTATTGAGTTCATGTTCTGAAAGTGATAGAGAAAAACAAGATTTAAGAAATTAAGCCAAATATTAAAAAGTACTCAGTTATAAATTAATCACATTTTTCTTATAGTTTGTAATTCTGTCACTTCAGAGTCTAGCATTGTTCCTATGATTGATTTTTCAATAAATGTAACATTGACATTTGTTTGGAGGAAATGAAGACTTGTTTGGCTATACTTGAAGTCCATTTGGGAACTAATGGTACTGATATTCACATATTGTGATCTTTTTTTTTTTTTGCAGTTTTACTAAAGGGAGGAAAAAAAGAGGAAGAAAAGCCATTTAGAGACTGTGCAGATGTATATCAAGCTGGTTTTAATAAAAGTGGAATCTACACTATTTATATTAATAATATGCCAGAACCCAAAAAGGTAAAACCAGAAGTGTTTGTTTGTGAGATGTAAAGCAGATCCTAGTTGAATTGCTGAATAATCAGATTGATTTGTGAGCTTGTTAAACCGAAAATATATATGCCTAAGCTCTTTTCTCCCAAAGATACCCTGTTTCCCAGGTCCATAAAAGATGAAAACCCGGTTGTACAGACTGCTTCCAGCCCCTACATGTCCTATCCCTGTTTCACATGCAGTTTTCCATTTACCCTCTGCTCATTCCTGGGATATCCCATTTGTTCATAAATGCTTGCATTATACAGATTACATGTTGAAGTCACATACTTCAAGCTCATGGGAATAACTTAGGAACCATCGTCCAAAGTCCCAAGGACACAGATGGTACACATCATCTGTGTTCAAATACTGTAGAGAGAGAGCTAGGGACATATTTCCAGAACCTGTGCTCTTATTAGGGTAGAGAAAAATACTCTATCTTAACTCATAATCTTGAAAGGATTTGCTTTACATATTTACCTAAAGGACTTTGTTAGAGGATGTTTTTCATCAGTATATTGAACAGGATCCAAAGTATACTTTGAAGCAAGAAAACACTGTCTTCTTGCTGTTACAGCTCTTCTATATATACTCTTTCTTCCTATTTCTTCATTAAATCATCCATCCATTCCTTCATTCAATACATATTAAATGTATGTCATTTATTTCCCAGTAAATGACTAGAGACATAATATAAAACAGTTCCCAGTGTAGTGGTGAAGACAGACAAATATGGAGATATTGTAATGTACTGTAGAAGCGCGACGATAGAGACTGCAACAGGGTTTATGGAGAGCCTTAAGGAGAACTCTGTTCTTCAGCATGTGAAACGTTTTAACCAGATGCTCAAGACCCCGAGAGGACCACCTGTCCTTGCAGTGCTTTATACTCAAAGGATGGAACAGTCTTTTTCCTCTCATTGCCCCACCTAAATTACCAGCTCTGTGTTCCCATTTTTTCTAGGTACTCTGCACACACTCAGAGATTTTCCCTGATTCCCTCAAACAACTTTGCATGACTTGCTCACTATCAGAGTTCTGCAAGAGAAGGATTTTGCTTTTATCTTTGACTTCCCCGGGACCCAGAATAGTTTCTGGAGCATAGCAGTCCTCAGTAAATATGCACTGAAATGAATGAATGAATTAGATGACCTGCTGATGATAATGTCAACACTTCTGTGTAGTATAGAGTAAGTAAGCCTAACTTAGTCATTCCGACTGTTCATTCCATTTGATAGGTGATGGAAATGCATCTTGGAGACCAGCTTGCCAGTTGTCACACAGTTGTCAAGAGGCAAAGTCTGGACTCTACCAGCCCTGCTTATTCCAATGAGGATTAGTGGGTTAAGTTAGCTCAATAATTTTTCCCTTTGCTGGGACAAAAATTTTCTTCTGAAAAGTGACCTATACTGTGCTGTCAAAGTGGGGAGAAATAAAGACGGTATAGCAGGTAAAAGAGGTGGCAGGCCATTGCTACCTGGGTTACCTACCAGAGAAATTTGATTTCACTGTATTTCTTTTTGAGCTTCTGTGAAAAATTTCACTGAATCAGGTATAACATGCCTTTAAAAAAAAAACCAAAAAACAAAACTGTGAAAGTATTATAATAAGTTTAGGAGTAAAGTGAAAGGGTTAATTGCTCAGTCGTGTCCACCTCTGCAATCCCATGAACTGTAGCCTGCCAGGTCACTCTGTGCATGGAATTCTCCAGGCAAGAATGCTGGAGTGGGTTGCCATTTCCTTCTCTGGGGGATCTTCCTGATCCAGGGATTGAACCCGAGTTTCCTGCATTTCAGGAGGATTTTTTGCCATCTGAACCACCAGGAAAGCTGAGAAAAAAGTAATTTATTGTAAAAAGCAGGCTTTGAATCCTTTGGATCAGATGACATGAAGCATTCCTATTCTGCTTGCTGATATCTTAAAATCAGACTTAAATTCAGTTCATACATATGCACAGGCATGCTATACATGCCCACACTGACACATCATACAGAGAGAATGTAAAGTGTGTCAGAAACTGACCTGGAGGAGAGGACTCTAGCTAATGTAAATACTTCATGCAATTTGCCTGTAGTTTTTCTCAAGACCTGGTAGAAACCCCTAAATGATTATCACTTCCCCTCTAACATAGTGACTATAAAGTTAACTAAAAATATTAAGTGACCTTCCTTTTAGACGCTTAATAATTA
The DNA here is from genome assembly GCA_007570785.1 of Antilocapra americana. Taxonomy (NCBI): domain Eukaryota; kingdom Metazoa; phylum Chordata; class Mammalia; order Artiodactyla; family Antilocapridae; genus Antilocapra; species Antilocapra americana. The sequence continues at coordinate 34,250,432 of ML661885.1, forward strand.
TTATATATGAATATAGACATAGAATGTTTTTTAAAGTTTTTAGATTAACTTTCACACTTTGAAGAACATTTTTCAGCCCATCACCACTAGCACATGGACCTTAGTGAGGGCATTACAAGTAAAGTTTGATCATTCCATTAAATTTAAGTCATGTGATAATCATAACTCTATTGTAGCACAGAATGTTTTGAGAAACAAATAATTCTCAGACTATTTGCAGAACCACTGCTACTGTTAGGGTGGAAGAAAAGTATCTTATCTTAACTCATAAACTTGAATAAAAGTGACGGTTAGTTGCTCAGTCATGTCTAGTTCTTTGCAATCCCTTGGACTGTAGCCTACCAGGATTCCTTATGTCCATGGAATTCTCCAGGCAAGAATACTGAAGTAGGTTGCCATTTATTTTTCCAGGGGATCTTCCCTACCCAGGGATCAAACCTGGGTCTCCTGCATTGTAGGCAGATTCCTTACCAACTGAGCCACTAGGGAAGTCATAAACTTAAATAACAACTTATAAACTTAAATAAATTTGTTTTTTTTTAAGATTTACATAAAAGAGTTGGTTAGAGGATCCAGTTTACTAGTTCAGTGACTTCTATGTTGGGTTTCAGAAACAGCATGATTTAAATTTACGCCTCTGCAAAATGATGAATTTTGCATATTAGAGAACTTCAATATTGTTCTTAAATAAAAAAAAACTGTAAAATACTGAAGCCACAAATGCTAATATGCTGGATTAGACTTGTTAGATTTGCTAATATGCTGGATTAGACTTGTTAGATTTGGGCCTAGAGAAAAATAGTACCCCAGACAGATTAGCAATAGTATCAATACAGACCTATAAGAGGCAAATTTTATCACTATAGAAATGGCTCTTATATTTCTTCAGAGAAGAAAGAGAAATTCACATATGATTTGTACCGTCATTTGGTTTAGTTTAATTGGAAATAACAGCAGAGTGTGGTGAGAGTGAGCTATAACTGACCATAAGGAAGGAAAGACTTTGGGCTTCTTGACTTAAGTGTTCATTCCCTTTTTTTATTCTTTCCCCATTGTGATTATGATCCTTTCACAGGTAGTAATAATGTTCTGTTATGGAGATGGACATTTTAGGATGATATACCTGTACTTACTAGTAGGTAGCAAATTTTGTTTTACATCCCTTGTTATAGTCACATACCTTAGAATTAGTAAGAACAAGCATTGTATGAACTTCCCAATGTTATTGAGAAACTGATTAATAGTTCAAATGTACTGTGCATTTACAGTTTGCCTGTTTCTATTTTGAGCACTTAATAGATATGTATACTCCCTTGTTTATCCCTATCAATAACTCTATGATGTGTGTAGGTGCTCTCATTACTGCTATTTTCCAAAAATAATTTGCCCAAATCACATAGCAAATACTGAAAACAGGCTTTGTAACAAAGAAATCAACTATAGACTATACCATCCTAACAGGGAGCTACATGAGATAATTACTTAATAGTAGTGATGAGGGAAGCCACACCATTCATAATTTTTTATAGGAACCTATGTGAGTGACACAGTTCATTGTCAGGTCTGATTGTAAGCCACCCTGCTTCCTCCCATCCTGTAATCTCATTGCCTTCTCTTATTTTTATGTAGATCATTGGTATCCTCTCAGTTCTGTAAAAACTGTTCTATAAAAAGAACTTAGAAAAGGCATCCTTAGGACCATCACCCTTCCACATATATTTTGTTTTGTGGCTATAAAATTTGGTGCTAATCGTGATATGCTTAGCAAAAATTTTGCTCATTTTAATACTTCCAGAAGTTCTAGCAAGGATAAGAAGCTCAAGGCAAATCTGTGTAAAAACAAAACAAAATGTCTAGCTATGTATGATATATGGATTGATTAATTTAATTGATCTATTTAGGCAATTAACAAAAACTATTAGTATGAATTATTAATTTTAGGCAGAGTGAAATTTGCAAGTATGCACAGTTGGTATATAGTTGTTTTGACTGACATCATTCCCTGCCAAGAAAGAATGCCTGCAAAAGTTAGAAAAGTATTATCTTTTCAAATGTGATGTGGAAGCCAAAGGCAATTTTCTCGGACTATTAAAATTTTCAAGCAGATAGAAAATGAAAATTAGATCATTTAAGTATTTATTTTTTACTTTTTTTCATTGTTAATGGCTTGTGGATATTTTCCACTCTGAATTTCCTTCAGTATATGGTAGTAGGAAGCAGGATTTTTCCTTTGATTTCAAAAGTTTTCTAAAACCAAATGAACTGTAATCTGCTTAGTTTCATACAGTAAAACAAACCATTAAATAATAGCTCTGATTACTATAAAATATTTAAAAATTTGTTTCTGAATTTATAATTTCCCTAATTCTTGGAAAAGGACTGTAACAAATGTGTTGAGCCTTTTTTATTTAAGGTTATGGAAAAATAATTAACACTCACAAGGTTAATCATTCCAACTTGTATGCAGCATAAAAGCATAAACTATGTGAATCAAATTTCCCCTTTTTGTTTGGGTTTAAATCATTATTATGTTAAAAGATTTTTAATGCTTGAAAGCTTTGACCTTGACTGGGATAGGAGCCAGTTCAATCTGTTCTTGGATAGAGTTAAGCCCAAGTCATATGATCAATAAATGCAACAGTCATAGCAAATGTAGCAGGGCTCCTGCGTCTACAGGAAGGATGCTGCCAGATAGCCAGACCACACCATATTGGCAAAGGAACTTTTCAAGTCCTTTCATATCTCGAATCTTTCAAAACTAACCACCTATCTTTTTGAGCTTCTTTCATCTATTAAGAATAGGCTTTTTGTTTTTCTTCTGACTAAAATCATGGTCTTTTGTGTTGGCATGTTGCTAGCAGTAATCCGACTTCATGTGAGCTTGGTAGCTCAGTCATGTCTGACTCTTTGCGACCCCATGGACTGTAACCCACCAGGCTCCCCTGTCCATGGAATTATCTAGGCAAGAATACTGGAGTGGGTTGCCATTTCCTCCTCCAAGGGATTTTTCCAACCCAGGAATAGAACCCACATCTCCTGCAGCTCCTGCATTGGCATTCCTTACCACTGATCCACCTGGGAAGCCCAACTTCATATGTATATATGGACATATACGTCTATGTATATATATTACATGAATATCTATGCATACCATAGAAAGTGTGCTTAGAAATTGATGATGCCAGTATTAGTAACAAGAATCTGGTAATTGTAATCATAAGGACAGTTTATTGAATTTCTGTGTATTTTGGCTTTATATGTTTTATATTATTCATAATGAATAATACATTATATGAAATATAGAATAGTAATCTCTTATGATGTATGAGATATTATATACATAAAGTATATATGCACAATATAAATACATATCACATATGCAAAATACATCTAAGAGATTAATAACAAAGCTTGTTTTATGCCAAACACTGTTCTGAAACTGTATGCATTAATTAATTTAATCCTTGCAAAAGATCTACAACATAGTTAGGGCTGAGATGTGACTTGAATACAGGTAATGTAGCACCCAAGTCCATGCCCCTAACCAATATATCATTCCCTTCTATTGTGTCCATACTCCCCAAAAAGCAGCTGTTACCTTTGCTGTTATTACTGAATCCCAGTAAGAATTGTCAGAGAAGGCAATTCTTCAGTACTCCTGCCTGGAAAATCCCATGGACAGAGAAGCCTGGTAGGCTACAGTCCATGGGGTCACTAAGAGTCGGACATGACTGAGCGACTTCACTTTCACTTTCCACTTTCATGCATTGGAGAAGGAAATGGCAACCCACTCCAGTGTTCTTATCTGGAGAATCCCAGGGACAGCAGAGCCTGGTGGGCTGCCGTCTATGGGGTCGCACAGAGTCGGACACGACTGAAGCAGCAGCAGCAAGAATTGTGGAGTGTAAATCTAACTACTTCCCTGCACTTTAGCTTCCAAGGCAGTAATCTGCCTGGGTAACTTCTCTCTCCTCTGGGTTAATTTTCTCTGGGTCTTTACCTAAGAAGTACTCCCAGCACACCTTAACATTTGCAAGTTACTAGATACCTTTGTTTAAAAGAAACGTTGTCTTTTCTAAAATTAGTGGGTGATTTTAAAACTTCTTAAGTGCATAGAATTTTAACAACATAGGTAATAGTAACAAAAAAACCCTGTTTTCTCTACACACTATATATTTATATTTGTGGTTATTCCTTTCCTTGAGTGTGTAAATGGACTTCATAGGTTTGCAAGCACATTTTGGCAAACTTTCAGGTGATCAGTGTCCATTAGGAAATCAAAATCTGGAAAAAAAAATCTAAATTAACTAGTCAAAGCAGGGTAAAATTTAATTAAAATAAAAGTGACATTAGTTTCCTCTAAGAAAATGTTTCCTTGACATTTTTACTTACTCTTAACTGTTTTACCAGTAGAGTTCCACTTCGGCCGCTGTGTTGAATCACCAACAATATCCTTTGTAAAATGAGCCATCTGGATTTTATTCTTATAGGAATCCTACAGTCTCTCTTTTCAAGGTCACTGATGGCTCCTTCATTTTAAATTTAAATGTGTATTTTCTTAATCTTTATTTATCTTGACTTCTCTGGAATAGTTGACTAAGTTGATCATTCCCCAAACTAGAAATCCATCCCCAACTTTCATTGCATTTCATTAATCAAGTTTTCCTGTTTTATCTTTTCTTATTGCATCTCTAGTTATTCAACAAATATTCATTTAATGCCTACTACAAGTTAGGCACTGCTTTAGACACTAGATACAGTTACAAATAAAATGATACAGTTACAAATAAAATAATCCTGCCTACATAAGATTATTGATGTCTGTTGTTTTCTCCATCAGTTGTTCACCAAAGCCCATTCTTGGGCCGTCACCCCTCCCCATATCTGTTTCCACTATTTTTTTTTAACTTCTTTAGAAATCTGTCTTTATGCTATCAACTCTGCTTTCAAGAGGATTACCCCTAGTATAATTTTAAACAAGGGATTCAAATCCTAAGTTCAGTACTTGTTTTATTAATAATAACCATTGATAAGTTCCTGCAATACTTGAAGTCTGAGGTTTTTCATTTGCAAAATGGACATAATAATCACACCTACATAGTAGGACTGTTGTGAGATAAATTGGAAAATGCAGTAAAGTGTTTAAATTATTTAGCACTTAAAAATCATTCTATTGTTATGACTATTCCTTTCTTAGTCCCTCATTCTCTTATCCTTATTCTTTTTCATTCTTGATCTGCCTATAATTATATCATCTCTAATCAATAAACTCCCCCTTTTGGATGACTGTGCTCTCCTAAACATTAGGTTTCCAAAACCATGGTCATTTCTTTTCTCGTCTTGCCTCTATTCCTTAAATTTCTCATTTAGATGCTGACTCTGTTATTCTTCAGGTCACTGGAGTTGAAAATTGTGAATTCTTACACCTCCTTAATCCTATAGGAGCCATAACTATTTAAACTTTTAGGTGTTTTGATGACATAATCTGTATTTTGTTCATCATAATATCACCAGTTGTATCACAGACTCACTGCCCAAAAATGCTTGTGGGGTGAAAAAATTGAATTAGAATTAAGGAAGACAAAAGACTAGATAGAGGTTATGTTGAGGGCAAAGAGCAGGTGCATAGAGGCTAGGGATTAGTAGAGGGAGAACTTTAAGATAGGGAGGGAAATTTCAAATTTGTAATCTTGGAGGGGGGTCAGTTCCTCGTGGTGACTAGTGGATACTGATGGGCGGCTGTTGTCAACTTGAGGTAGAGTCCGCAGGAGAGCACTCTGCCTGTTTTTATATGCTTACAGTTAAGTGTCTTATCTCATAGGTCCCTTTACTCCGAGGCAACACATGGACAATTTGTCCTTCGAATGACAGTTCTTGCCAATGTTTTCATATCCTTGAGCCATTTGTGCTCAAAATTTAATGTCTCAGGGAAAACACGAAATTTTTTCCTTTAATCAGGCTTTATGCCCACACAGCCTGCCTGCTGCTGTTGCCTCATATCTACACCTTTAGCCAGCCTCCAAATCACATTAGTAGGAATCACTGCCAGGGGAATGATGCTCCCCATTGCTGAGCCCTTGAATAATCAAGCTGCCACATTCACGCTACATCAATTACAGTGATTGCCCTCTAAAGATAATCCTATTACAGATAACGGTTCCCTCCTTGGTGGGCTCTGGGGGAAATGAATCCATTTCTAAATAAATACCATTATATTTATAAAAATTGAAATAAGCATAAGTCTTTGAAAGATTTGGATAACTTTTCCACATGCAAAAGAAAAGCCTCTCACAGTCAGAAGGAATATAGTATGTCATGTTCTCTTCATATTGTTCATGATGAAAATTCAAGCAAATAATATGTTCTCCATATGCTGGGGACCAAATTTTGCCTCTAATGTTATACTGAACCGTCAAGAATAATTATTGTAGTATATGAGTATATTGGAGTAAATATGCAATGAAATGTGTAATAGCTAAATATATATGATTTTTAAAACACTATTTTTCTAAAACCTTTATTATCGGTATATTGTAATTTAATAAACTAAAGATATAAATTCCAAATCTTATGTTTTAGCAGTAAAATGGTATGTAATTTTGGAAACTTTGGTAACATTTAAAATTGATTATACACAGTGCCTATTGCCATTTAAAGACAAATTTTTTAAAATAATTTTTATAGTCTGTGACTGAGAGACAGTTTTCAGCTGACTGATTCAAAACTTTACAAGTAATTTATGCACATTTGATGGAATTTAATCAGAACCAACTTGGATATAGGAAAAAATAGCCAATAAAATGTCTAAATTACTATTTTCAACTTGGCAATTTTTATCATATTTTTCTATAAGGCTATCCAGCCTATTTCTGTTTTGAAACATATCTGATACCTGTTTCTTTAAATTAGACATAATTTTCACTTGGCTTTATTTTTCTTTGTCAGGTATTTTGCAATATGGATCTCAGTGGGGGAGGTTGGACTGTAATACAGCATCGTGAAGATGGAAGTCTAGATTTCCAAAGAGGTTGGAAAGAATATAAAATGGTAAGTTGGAAGAATTTACATACTTTTTGACATTTTGTAGTGAGATTTTCTTCACTACACTGTGTGATAAGCCCTTGTATTTTTAGATGTCTTTTTAAAAATAAAATGATACATCCGTGACACTATTCTCATTAAACAAAGCACTCCTAAATCTTTTTCAGTAAATGATTTCTATTTGTACATCAGAAAGAAAAATACATTACTGAAATTATTTAGCAAACTATTATATATTGTTGGAATGTGTTCCTGATTGAATGAGGGTAGAGGAAGCTAGAATGTAAACCCCGTCTGGGATATGTGAGCCAGGACTAGAGAAGTGTATATAGGGCTGTGGGCTGTGGAGCAGAACTGGTGGGCACCATCAATGACTTCAGTCAAGTGGCTGGCAAGTTGTTGCTGTCTATAGACTGAAAACTCCTCCATGTGGCTAGGGTGGGCTTCCCCCAGTATAGTGATCCAGGGTCATCAGATTAATTATGTGGCAGTTGACATCCTTCAAGCACAAAAATAGAAGCTTTCAGGTCTTTGAAGATTTACTAAGCCCAGAAATGGCATGTCACTTCTGTATTCTTTTAGTTAAAGTTGATGACAAGGCCAGTCCAGATTCAAAGTAAGACAAGTACACAAGGGTATGAACTGTGAGATGTGATTGAGGTCTCCAGAATAACAGTAGATATCATCATTACCATCATCACCATCATCACAGGTACCCTTTCAGTATTTTTATGTACAAGTCTCATACATAAATTCTTATCTAATTTTTATATCAAACCTACTAGTTAATACTGTCCCCATTTTAAGAGGAAACTGAGCAACTTGGAGGATCAGTTTTTCCAAGATAATACAGTAGATGGTTGAAATAATCCATAATCCAATAATCACGTAGTACTTACAATATTAACTGTTAAAATCTGCTGACAAATTATCAAGGAACAGTAATGGAAGAGGATTTCCTTTTGCAGACTAATCTCATCTTTTACATCTAAGTCTTCCAGGTAATTCTTGTCTTGACCAATTTTTTACAAATTCTCCTCTCAGAAGGTAAAGAAACAGATAAAGAGAAATATTGTACTAACCTAAGTTTTGCCTTGATATTCATGTTGAAAATGTTTAAAAACTGTGGTTTGCTCGTCAACATTGCTGTTTACCCATTAGCAGGTTAGTAATTGATCAAACATCAGTGAACAAAGGGTTTTAAATGAAGGAAAGTGTCTAGTGGTGTCTCTTTATCTACAGTATTTTTTTTTATCAGATTTAACTCTGAAAGTAAGTTAATAAAGTTTGGAGTTACACAAAGTTGGAATCTTGGTATCTTCAATAATCCATAAACTCAAGATAGAAAGGTAGGCTAAAGCCAACAAGATAAGAGTTCTACAAAGATAAATGTGAAGTCTTTCGACCTAGAAGAAAAATGTACAAGATTAACTGTGAGAACTTAGAATAAAGATGATGTTACTGAGCAAGGGCTCAATGCCCATGAAGCCAATACTATGGACAGGCTTTTGAGAAAAGAAAGAGCTTTTATTTTGAAGTCACCTGGAAAGGAGACAGGAGGCAGGCTCTCAAATCTATCTCCACAGTCCAGAGATCAGGGTGAAATGTAAAGGACTAGGGCGATGGCATACTTACAGACTGATTGGCTAGTCTTGAATCAGTCCATACAAGCTGCAGAACCCCGGTTTTATTTATCACAAGATTTCTTGTTTTGTCAAGTCCTCCAGAGGCAACGTTTCAATTCTTTGGTTCTGTAGACTGAATGATCTTGGTTCATTAGTCACTCTGGAGACATGGCTTCCTGTCTGCACATGCACAGTTCTCGTCATCACTCTGCCACTTGAAAATGAAGTGATTTTTAGCAAATCATTTAACACATACCTTAGCTTTCTCACTTGTTAGCAGGAAATATTGCTAATAGTACCTCACTTGCCTTGCCAGGGATATTGTGAGGATTAGCTATAAGGAAAGCATTTGGCACATTGAATTGTCAGTAAACTGTAGGTATCATTATTATCCAAGATTAAAACATCAAAAACTACAAATGTTTTCTTAACTCTGGCAAAAATATTATTTTTCAGATCATCTTATGTCATGATTATTTTCACTACTAAAATAAGTTGTGAAGAAGTTATCTGAGAATTAGACTATAGCTATAGATTCTGGCAAGTCTGAAATACATTGTTATTAATACTAATGATAAAAGAAAATTTAATATAAAGTTGTCATCACAGACTTTCCAAAATGGTGATGGACTAGCTGTAATCGTCTGCTGCCTTGGCAAACTAGGTAAATTAATTAAGAAAGATTGACATATGAAGGATGTCATTGATTCATGTCTTATAAGCATTTTTCAAATGTATATATTTAAGCAAGTTTTTTCATCATTGAAATGGGGCTGAATTATTCTTTAATCATAGCTTTTGTGAAGTTTTATCCTCTCCCTTTTTCAGAGGAGATAGAAGAACTATCTTTCATTTAAACTAGAACAGTTTATCAGCTTAGTGTCAATTCTACACAGTCAGAAATGAGATAAACTTTCATCCCAATGTATGGCAAAACCAACATAATATTATAAAGTAAAAAGTCTTCATTGAATTTGTTATAATAAAAATAAATAAAAAATAAAATAAAATTTTGAAATGTCTTGGCAAAAATGAGTCTGATGACTTTTGTTTTGTTGTAATTAAAACAGAACCAAATTATAATTTGGTTAACTGTCACCAAAATACATGGTATAAAGTGTTTTGGTTGTTTCCTCCAGAGCTTTTCTTTCACCTGCAGACAAAGCAACATGACTCCATGAAGAATGGCCATAGACTCCTTATGTCAACTCTTATCAGTCACACCCACTTCTCCCTGAATCAGAACTGGCTGCTAGGGTGTACATCCTTTGGGAAAAAGAACTTGATGTGTACCACTTACTCCTTAATCTTCACTATTATATTATATAAAATAAGATGCTTCACTTCTTTCTCAAGCAATGAGTGTAGAACTAAAGTTTCATCCCTCCTTCCTTTCTGCCTTTCCTCTCTCCTTCCCTTCGTACCGGTTGATATCTGTGGGCTGACTCTTGCTTCATAAGGTCTCCAGAACAATATGTTAAAATTATCAATGCATGGAATTACAAATATATAATTATTATTTTTAAACCTCTCTCACCGTGGAAGACTAGCAGTTTAATTGATTCTTAACATTGGTTTTAAGCCTACAAAATCTTTTACCTAAGCTTTGTTTTCACTTAAAACTTCCTTATGGGGAGATTCAGCAAAATCTGGTTTATGGATTTGTAAAGATGTTTGCCAAGAGGGAAGTCTGGAGTGAGCTTTTTTAATGAGGCACTTAGGGAACAACATTAACTTCTTCAAGCCAGGAGAATACCATTTAGTGGCCTACAGCAATAACACTTATCAGCAGTACTTTTGCATATACAGCACAATCAAGCTAGGTGTTCCAAACAGTACCCCAGTGGCCTAACTTTATAGAAGGTAGTGACTAATGCCCTGGAGACAACCTGTCTTTGTATTGAAAACATTTAGCTCCATAAACAGAGCTTCCTATTGACACAAATATTTCATTCTGAGCACCATACCTTCTGGGAGTTCTTTGTCTCTGGAAATTAAGAGCACACTTTCAACTTTGTTTTATTGTATTCACATTAAAAGAAAAATATATATCAGAAATTTAAAATGCTGAAATATTCATCTCGGACTATCTTTCTCAGACTATCTCAGTAGTTTGAGGAGATGCACAATGGAATTATATATTAAGCACCTTTGGAAAGCCACAACTCAGTAACCCTGACTTCTTATCTGTTTTCTTTGATCATTTTATGAAAAGAGATGAAACCTACAGGGTACATAGACTGTGTCTGGTTTCAATTGTGTTTTAGCCATAAAAAGTCAACACTTCCTATGAACATTATCAGACAAAACAAAGTATTAGAGACAATTATTTTATTAACTTGGAAAAATATGAATAAAAACTGAACATTTTTGCAGATTTTGGCAAAAACTAATGAATATTAGTCTATTCTCTCTGTACTTTTTCTTTTTAAAGCAAAATGTGGTTTATAAGGCCAATTTTAAGTCAGCATTAATTTAAGCTAAATTCCAGGGTCTTTTGCCTTTTATTAAAAAGCTAAAGGAGAAATAAAATTGATAAACAATCTATCTGAATTGTTATATCAAAAGCTTTTAAATGATTATGATTGGCAGGGTATGGTATAGCATCCTTGGATTTTATTTATAAAAAAGAACAAGTTCTGTTTTTATTACTGTTGTTTGTTCAAAGGACTGACTGCTTTTTCAATGTCAACACTGAATTTTGTATAAGAGTTTACTTTCATTCTTATGACTGTTGCAAGCTATTTGGAGTAACATATAAAACCTGTGGTAAGCTGTTAGGTATACAATAATATGTAATTTTTTTTTTTTTGCTTGTTTGTACATTGTCCATCTCTGTATTTCCAGAATACCTTCAATATGAAGACGAAATTTAGTTTTTTGCCTGCCTTTTTTTCCCCCATGTACCTCTTAGATAATTTGATCTGGTTAATTTATTATTTCTCATTTGCATTCAGAATAGCTATTCTCTATTCTAATCCTATGGTTCTCCACCTTTAGTACACAGCATACTCACCTGAGGAACTTTTAAATGTGTAGATCTCTGAGACCACCCCAGACATACTAAGTCAGAACCTCCATATGGGAACCAACCAAGTCATCTATATTTTGAAAAAGCTCCACAGCTGTTTCTGATACGCACTGCCAGTTGAAAGCAAATGTCAGAACTATCACGTCATTAGCATGGGGTTAAGATCTCAAAAATTTCTTTTGTAGATCCTAAAACTTATGAGATGTAGTGAGAAAGGAATTAAAAAAGTAGAATCAAGGTAGAGTTAAAGAAGATAACGTCTCTTTAGCAGTAGGAAAGCAGAAACAAGAGTAAGAAGATAATCTGTAGACACAAACTATTGTTTGTGTCATAGCTTAGCCCCTGTTGCAACCAGTTTTAAACTTCTTATTTAATAATTAACTTCTTGGATTAAAATGACAGTGCTCAGTTGTATAAACCAATACTCAACTTATCATAAGAATACATTAGTTCCTAGCATCTGAAAACCATTTAAAGCATTGATTCAGTATCTCCTTATTAAATTTCAGGCTAAGACAAGACCTAGGATTTCTCATACAGAGTGGAAAAGAACCTGCCTAATGCCTTATAGCTTATAGTCTCTTGGGACAGAGGCAGATAATCAGAAAATTACTATATATTGTGATATGTCCTCTAATTATTAATAGAAACTAGATTTTTGTTAAGTACTCCTCATGTATCAACCTTGAGATAAATGCTTTGAGTATATTATCTCACTTCTTTCTCACATTATATATGGAAATATTTTAAATCCTTATTTTGCACATAAGGAAACTAAGACTCAAAAGTAAGAGCAAGTATGTGCTGAGCAAGATTTCCAATTGGAGCCAGAGACAGGAAGTAGAAGTTGTTTAATCAAAGCTGTCTTTGTGACTAGGTGTTAGATTCATAGCTGCCTAATAAACTATCCAATAGACAGTTTATTAAATTAGGAACCCATTTTCCCTTCTTTCCTGAATTTTTTCATCTTTATGATGAAATGGTTGTTTCTGCATCATTGCACTTAGCTATTAGAAGGTTTCCTCCTACACTCTCAAACAGAGAGATTGATTGATTGTGTTAGAATCTCTAACACATTGATTCCTTGCAGCCAATAGAGAGTGTATTTAGAACGTTTTCCAAAAAGGTGCATGAAATAAATTTTTTTTTAACAAAGCAAATTTCATTGCTTTCTCTTCAGTTGTTTCTTCTTCTATCTTCAGTGACAAAAAGCAAACTGTTTAGGGATGGTTATTAGCCTCCACTTAGAGGGGATACAAGCTTGCATGCCAAGCTGGGAACGGAGACTCATGGAGGAATTACACAAATGTTCTTCCTTTTCGGAGACTTGCTAGAGATCACTGTGCTTTTCCCTATCAAGGCTGGAGAGCTTTTATATCCTTGCAACTGTTTCAATAGCATGGAAGTATTTGACCTAAAACTTCACACTTCATCATCCCCACCTTCCTTATTCACATTTAGTATAATTACTCAATCTCTTCTGACCACAAGAAAGAGGGAATCATCAAGTGGCTATAGAGTTTTGGCATGTCTGAGCTGGAAAGAAATGCAAGGAGAATCCCAGCAGTCTTCTTTTTCTTCCCAGTGGCTTCTGCAACTGAGAATGTGCTAATTTTCAGTCCCCTGTAATTTTCTGCTCTGCTTACACATTGGAGAATGTAAGTTTCACTCTTCTCCATGACATATAGCACCAGTTGTCCTAAGAATGTGTAAAACTCTTAACACATTTTAAATTAAGATTTCCTGTCACTGTGGAACTCTTGCAACCTGTGACTTGAGCATCTTAAAAACAAAGAAGAAAGGAGAGCCTAGATCAATAGATTCAATAGATCTAGATTCAGTAGATCCTAAATCTGTACTCTGGGCTACAGGGAGATGATCTTAGGGGATGCATGTACCCACTGCAGTTTGAACAAAACCTGTTGGGTTGATCAAAAACTAAGTTAAATTGAGATTCATATATGCAACTAAGTTAAAAGTGTACATATATATATATATGCTAATGCATTTCATTGAAAATGCATTCATTTGCCCACATTTTTAAAATGGAGGCTCAAAGCTTAGAATTCTGAATTAGAGGTTCTTTCATAAAACTTTGCCATAATCAAATGCATCAAATATTTAGCTTCTGTTTTTTTTTTTTAAACTAGAGCAAGTAAGGCATATAAAAAGCAATGTATGTTAAAAGTCCTCTAAAGTTGTATTATTTTCCTCAGTCTTTTAGGATTGTTGTAACAACTTATAGTTCAAAAGAATTTTTAGTGATTTATTTTCCTAGAGCAAATCTAAACATCTAAATTAGTTTTTACCAAAAACAAAACAAAATTCCTCTTTCCTGATTAATATTCAACTTATTTATGTAACATTATAAATCTTATCATTGCCATAAGAGAACTGGCATAAATGAGTTTGAGACCAAACACAACTGGTACTTGGTAAGTAACTCAGTTGGCAGATGGGAGTGCACAACTGTATTTAATACTTTTAGTGTACTCTGGGTATTAATATACTTTAAAGAAGAAGTGGAAAATACTGCTTCATATAAGTTGGTTAAAGGAGAAGTCATTTAAGAACATTTCTACTATAGTTGTAATTCTGAAAGTTGATATACATTAAATTTTTCAAATTCTATCATCTGTATTGAGGAAATAAGAATTGCTGCATGAAGCAGGGCACCCAAAGCTGATGCTATGGGATCACTGAGAGGGATGGTATGGGGAAGGAGGTGGGAAGAGGGTTCAGGATGGTGGGACACATGTACACCCTTGGCTGATTCATGTTGATGTATGGCAAAAACCAACACAATGTTGTAAATTAAATAAATTAATTAAAATAAATAAATAAATTTTAATTAATTAAAATAAATTAATTTTTAAAAAGAATTGCTGTGATTTTTCAGTACTTCCCTCATTCTTCTTCATACAGATAGAATAAGACCCTTTTTTAGTGAATACCTAGGTGGGCCAGAATGTTTCTTTCTGCAACATCTAAGTATATCATGTGATTACTAGACATCTCCAAGTTTTCCAAGTATCAAAGTGCACAAAGTAAATGGAAAGTGTCTTCAGATTCGGATTTATGGACTGGTCTCAGATACTTTGATTAAGGTTGGAGCCAGCCAGGAATACTTGTTTTCAACTAGTGCTCCAGTGATTAAGGTTCAGTTGGGCACTTTAAGAAATACCTTTGAGACTCAACCAAATTACCTATAAGAAGTAAGTTTAAAGGTTATTTTTCTGAATTCAATTGCAGAATACTATAGTCTTTTGTTTTCTTCCTTCCTGCCTTTCTTCCATTTTCTTTGAACTTCAGTAAAGCAGATGGAGTGCCCACTATATGCCAGCATTCTACTAGTCTTTGAGGATTCACAAATGCAGCCCAACTTCTGTCCTCAAGGAGCTCCTAGTCTGGTCCATAAAACATGTAGATCAGGAATTATACTTCAGGTTTTACCATGGGATACTTTCTGAGGCAGTTGTGAATACCCAAAATCTAGAGCACCAGTAATCTCCTAGGGTTTTTAATTTCCCTATCACTAACATAACCAGCATTAAAATTTAGCTTTCTTTTAGGTGCTACTTCTTTTATCCCACAAACAAAACTGTTTTGAACACTTAAATGACTGGGATTGCCTTAAGAGAACAGTGGAACCTTGTTGAGATTCATGGTTGGAGCCTCCAGCTAGATTCCCTCACTAGCTCTTAAGTGTCAGCCTTCTACCTCCAAATCCTGATCTATGGGTGTGATGTATTTAAGTGACTGAAGTCCTGGATTTACAGATTTGCTTATTATTACTTAAAAATGAAAATGTTAAAAGCTATAGAAGTTAAGGGTCTAGTAATCTGTTTGTTACTATCTAACATAATTTGACTGTGAATAACATAAAATAATAATGGTATTGTTAAATAACTTCTGATGATACTCATTAAAAAGTGTTTAAATTATGTTTAAAATATTCCATTAACTAGTATGTGAGAACAATTTTCAAAAGCAAGTTGTGATTGAGAAGCATCTACTGGCTAAACTTATTAACCAAATTCATTTAATTCAAAAAAATCTCATCTACACAGATTTGAATATCATATTTTTTAGTGTATTAAGAATTACTGTAATAAGCCTTGGAGAGGAACATAGCAGAAAAATACTGAGTGAGTAACTGAAGAAAGTGTATAAAAATATGAAAGAACCATCTTTTAAAGAATGTTTTATTATTGTTTAGAGCATAATATTAAACTTGAAAAGATCTTCTCTGTGAATGAACTGCATCTCTGTCTTCTTTTGCAGGGTTTTGGAAATCCCTCTGGTGAATATTGGTTGGGGAATGAATTTATTTTTGCCATAACCAGTCAGAGGCAGTACACTCTAAGAATTGAGTTATTGGATTGGGAAGGAAACCGAGCCTATTCACAATACGACAGATTCCACATAGGAAATGAAAAGCAGAACTACAGGTAAATCCTTCTTGGGTGTGGTGTTCAACTGCCTCATGCCCAGTCATTTAAGAGTTTTAATAGAAAAGTGTGGAATGTAAAGAAACGATCCTTCAAAATGAAAATCAGTCTGTTTTGGCCTATGACAGAGAGATACAAAAAGCCCTGTAGAGTCTTGTTCAAAACTTTAAAATTCAATTTTCGCAGACCGATTATTTTGATGGCTCAAATTCTAGAGATAGGGAATTAGTTAGTTCAAGTGTGATATTATTGTTTTTATTTTCATTATTGTTTTTATTGTTATGAAGGTGCAGTGAATTCATACATATAAAACTGATGACAGATTTGTTATGAAGGTGCAGTGAATTCATACATATAAAACTGATGACAGAGAATTGACTCAAACTCAGGGGCTTGAAATAAATACTTTTTCTACCAGATTTTTTACTTGCACTTTCCTTATTTACCTTTCTTAAGTTATTTTCCACATTATCTTGAAGGTGACAAAAGAGGGGTAAATTTTTATACTTAAGTGATTTACATGAAAAATAAGGTGAGGCATAATTTAGAATTTTTGGTCAATATGTGAAAGACAAAAGTAACTCCAAGTAAGAACATCAATATATACAACATGTTATGCTTTTTTATATCATTGCAGATAAAAAGATAGCTAGACTATATCCTTAATTGTTAATATCTCAGGTTTTTTTTTTTTTTTTCAATGAGCAGCTTATACACTAGAAAAAAATGGCTAAGCAGGTAACACAGGGCAGTAAATTTATTTCACAAACATTGCATTGCTTCTGTCCTCTAGGAACTCTAGTAGGCACTGGCAACTTTGCAGTCAGTGATGAGATCACTAGTCTCCCAGACCTCACAGTTTATCTTTGTTACAAATTGGGTCACTAAATAACTGGTTGGCCTTCCTTGAGAAAAGGAAGTGTATTTCAGTTACTTTTATATCACTACCCACAAAGGCAATACTTGGCACATAGCAGGTCCTTAATCATTATGTGTGAGTCAGTTCTGTAAATCAGATAAACAGTAAATTGGAGTTGCCGTGATTTTAACCTCTTGATACTGTGGCTCCCCTACCCTGGTCTTGGAAACACGAGTATATACATGAAAGGGTTGGCCCACTGCTTCAAGGAAGACGCAGTGACAGCGACCAAGACCCGATGCTTGTACTCCAACCCGTGTGGCCATCTCCTCATAGTCCAACTGTTTCTGCTGCTTGTTTATATTTCTGAGACATACCATCCTTCAGGAGCTTAAATCTGTAACTCTTTTATGAATGCATCTCACTTTGTTTTAATGGATTATGTATGGGATTGGATCCTTGGAGACACAATAATCATTTTCTTAACAAACAGTGATGATATCACTGTAACAGAAGATGTGAAATTGATCCAAGGAGTTGATAGTCTCATGGTGGGGACTGAGGGTGAGCATATGGCAACTCAAGAAACAAAAGAAAAGACATTTATAAAATCCAGTGGAGTGTGAGAAGAAATGTTTCCAAAGAGGTCAATATTTTGAGAGTTTTATAACAAGAAAAACCACTGTAAAACATCAGGGATACTCTTGTGTAAATGTTTTGAGTTGAAATTTGAAACTATATGAAACTTGGCTAATGTCAGACAGACTGACAATAGGACTAGCAAATAATTAGTGTAGTCTTTTTCTAGGCTCCTGAAGAATTTGCTTTGGTTCTTTTCCAAAATGTCTCTCCGTTTGTGTGTGTTTGTGTGTGTGTGTGTGTGTGACCATGCTTATGAGGATGGGGTGGTATTAAGGGTACAGGTTTAGGGATTTTGGAGGCCTCTGAAGTAGGCTTCAGGGTGCATAGTATGATTGTCATTCTGGCATCTGCTTGAGGAAGGCACGCTTGCTTCCTCTTCCAGGCTCACTGCCCTCACTGAGCATTTCCTGGTCCTTGAGCATCTTTGTAATTCTGATTTTGACCCAAATGATGCAGATCTGTGATCAGAAAGCTAAAGTGAGGCGTACACTCTGAGATCTCCATTTTTGTCCCTTGAGAGAATTGTGAACCTTAAGAATCAGAATTACAAATCCAGAAGGAGCTTAATCATTTAATTCCAAACCTTTGGTTTTAAGGAAAACAAAGGTGAGGTTCAGAAATCCTCAGTATTTTTGCCCAAGGAAGGAGAAAGAGTTAAACATGGGATATTTGACTCCTGCTAGTTCTGTGTAATTTCTACTCTGTAATGCTTCTGTAATAGAGCTGGTTGTTCTGGCCCTCTTTCCTACCAGGACCCCGCAGAAAACAGATCTGTAATCATCACTTCTTATGCAGTTAAATATTAAGATTCACATTGCCATCAGTTGAGAAATTAAAGCTCATTAAAACATAATGCCTGTTCTGGTGAAAGCTTAGTTGAAATAAGCACACTATAAACTGGCATTATTATTCACTCTTTGAAAGAAAATCAAACAGAAGCTTGAAAAGAGAATCTCTCTACCTGTCTCCTCGCTCATGCCCCGCACTGGTTCTGCAAGTCCAGTAACACCACGGGTGGCCTCAAGTCGGGACTCCAGATGTCCAGCTTTGCTTATGGTGCATCTTCTGTGCTTGTTTCTCTTCTCTCTGAATTAGGACTCCTCACTGTGATAAATTCTTAAAGGAATTAATGCACTTATATATAAGTATTTCATAACTTATTAAATTATTTTTAGTACTGTAATCCTTTAATCCTTACAATGACTTTTGAGCTGGGTACTATTAGATACATATAAAGATGAAGAAACTTAGATGAGGCTTTGGAAAATTGACCTGCTCAAATTCAACTAAATTTCAACTAAAACCAAAACTATGAAATTCATGATAGGTTTTTGTTTTCCAGTTTTACATTTTCTATATATTTTCCTCTTTGAAATTAAATTAAGAAATTTTTGAGTTTTCTTTTTTAAAGTATTTTATCTTAATGGTAATTATATTTGGAAAATTCTTATAATAGTTGTGGTCATACTGTATAAACCAAAAAAAAAAAAGGTTTAAATATCTTTCTCATACTCTAGACATTTACTCTAGATTAAAAGTAAATGTTGTGAATAGATTGATGAGCTTACACATATTTTTCTTTTACCCTCCAAGGAAAATTCAATCTCAGATAGAAAATAAAATCTATAGAACCCAGGAGAATATAAATAAGAAAAAACAATACTGTGAGAGTGTTGTGATAGACACATCATGTGAAATAACACACAATCAACATGAAATTATTAAATACTTCCTCTGGAGAGGTGGTATTACGCAGACCTTGTCATCCAACACCCAGACTATTATAAAGCCTTCCTGCCTCCAGTCTTGATTCTCTCAAATGTATTTTCCAAGCTATTATTAAGATTTCTTCTGAAAGATAATCTGACTTGGTGTCTGCCATTCTTCACATATTTCAACAGTGTTCAGATATCTACAGGCAGTCTGCCACCTAAAACTCATCCTGACTTGATCCTAGCTACTTACTCAGCTATTACTGCCCTGCACAATCAGATACCCCCTCATTGTGAATATGATCCAAGGTCCCCTGAATATGCCTGTGTGTGGCTGAAGAAAATCATATCATTCAAGGTCACTGCCCCTTCCTACAGACAGATTGCATCCAGTGAGTCAGTACAGGAATATATTAAAGACTACTTGCCCTAATTCAGGACAGTTCTGAGGGACTATCCAGGACTTTCACTTGAGTTGATATGGTCACTGTGACTGCATGTGAGCCCACCTTCTTCTTCTGCTTAGTCCTGCTTCCTTCAGTCTGCCACAGGAATCAGTCCTAAAATCATTTCTATAGATCTCCCTACACTGATTTCCCAGAGAAATGCAATGTCACCCTCATTCTCAGGTCAATTCGGATGCTTTGTGGTCCCAAACAAAGATTCATAACAGTCTGTAAATATCCACTAATCTCAGTGCCTACCTACCAGTGCAGGAGATGTGGATTCGATCCTTGGGTTTGAAAGAACCCTGGAGAAGGAAATGGCTACCCACTCTAGTATTCTTCCCTGTAAAATTCCATGAACATAAGAGCCTGGAGGGCTCCAGTTCATGGCATTGCAAAAGAGTTGGACACAACTTAGCGACTAAATAACAAACAATTCACATTTTAAAAAAATGGTTTCTATAGGCTAGAAACTTAGAAATTAGTGGGAAAGATCATACACATGACTTAGAAATTAGTGGGAAAGATCATACACATGGTAAGATAACCATATAACCATGTCTATGATCTTTCCCACTAATTTCTAAGTTTCTAGCCTATAGAAATCATTTTTATCAATATTGAAGATGTATACCTAAGCCAGCCAAATTATTACTAACAATTAATAGTTGTTATCTGCTGAATATACACTATGCACCAGACAACTTGTTTTACATAAGAAAACTGAAGTACAATATTCTACACAAGGTCACAGGTACTAATAAAAGTCACAATTTGAGCTTTGATCTTATAACTATCCACGATATGGCCATCCCTTAATAAAGGGAAATGCATCAGTTAATTTCTGGAATTAAATACATTCAAATAACATATTCTAAGAGATAAAATATGTTTCTTCTAAGCTCATTTCTGTCTTCAATAATCTGAATGTTGTGAACCCATTATCTCATTGCTAAATTTTCCATCCTATAAATTATTTATAAAGCTCCTTGCAACTCAGAACTTATTCACTAGAATAAAATCACCTTTATGTATGCATTTATTTTTTACTTTTTCTCCCTTTTAATTCTTTGATAAATGGTTACATTTTGATCTCACTAAAAAAATACTTCGGTAAGATTTTTTATCAGCTTAGGGCTTACAGTAACCATTATTTCCTCATTAAAACTTTGCTGATTTTTGCTGGTATGAATATTCAATGGAGGGACCCATGCTGAGGTTGAAGCGCCAATACTTTGACCACCTGATGAGGAGAGCTGGCTCATTGGAAAAGACCCTGATGCTGGGAAAGATTGAAGGCTAGGAGGAGAAGAGGATAACACAGGACAAGACAGTTGGATGGTATCACCACCTCAACGGACATGAGTTTGAGCAAGTTCCAGGAGATGTTGAAGGAGAGGGAAACCTGGCGTGCTGCAGTCCATGGGATCACAGTCAGACAAGACTGGGAGACTGAACAACAGCAACAAATATTTAGACTTAAAAAAGAAGAGACATAGCCACCACCATGTTGAATGCTGAAAAGAAAAAAAGTTTAATTGTGAGTTTAGGGATATACTATGGTCTACCAGAAAGAGCTCTGGAGTTGTGTTTGACTCTTTGTGACCCCATGGACTATACAATTCATGGAATTCTCTAGGCCAGAATACTGGAGTGGGTAGCCTTTCCCTTCTCCAGGGGATCTTACCAACTCAGGGATCAAACCCAGGTTTCCTGCATTGGAAGGCAGATTCTTTACCAGCTGAGCCACAAGGGAAGCCCAGTACAGAAGATGTGGAAACTTAAATAGTGAAATCTGGCTTCACTATCCATAAAGGCAACTTGGTTCTAGGAGTCAGTGTTCAGTCGAGGAAACAAAAGCTTGATGAGTATTATGGAAGTAGGGATTTGTTTATACATATTACACCTTACGCAAATATGAAATGAATTGGAGAAGTGAAGGTCTAGAAGATGAATGAAGGTGAATCATCAGAGGAAGGGTCAGTAACACATGTACTTGAAGCCCAGTGTGGTGGTGGAGAAGCTGGTGCCAGCAGGGAAATTCAAGAAATCAGGCACATCCAAAGTGGAGCACAGCAGAAGAGATCTTAAAAAGCTGTAGCGACGTCACCTGGGGCTGTGCAGTCAAGCATCTAGTGGTGAGTCTGGACACATTCCTAGCATGGGGGGAGGCAAGCCATATTGAGAGTGGAAAGAGGACAAGCTGAGAGCTGCTGGGCACCTCTGACCCTGAGCACTGCCATGTCTAGTGCTAATCTGACAGCTGGACCACACTTTACTTCCATCAAGTCTCATGCAAAGTCCTCTCTGGGCCAACTTGAACTTGGAACAATACAAAGAAGGAGATTCTAAGAAACATAGTTCTCAGATTAACAAAGTCGACAGTAGCATAATCTAGCTAAAACTTGGGCAAGTTACATAATGCTTTTATATCTCATTTTTTTCATCTTTAGGTAGGAATAATGTCCTCTCTTCTGAGTTCTTACCATTTTATTCTATGAATCCAATAAGAGTTTGTAAACTCTATTGTAAATATTTTTGTATTGGGCAAGCTTAAGTGTGATACAACTAAAAAGATATGTTTTATTGTTTAATTCAATTTTTATCATACCCAAGACATTTATTATTTATTTAATAAAAAATTTAGTATATTCCTCTATTAAAATTCAACTTCACCACCACTGTCCCCAGAATGTCTTTCACTGATTGGTAGTTTTCTGTTTACTTCTTTGGATTCAGAATCTAGTTCAGATTCCCTCAAAGTATCTGAGGTCTTTTTAGTCATCTTTACTGAGAGCAGTCTATCACAGACTCACCATGCAGTTCAGTTCAGTTGCTCAGTTGTGTCCAACTCTTTGTGACCCCATGGACGGCAGTACTCTAGGCCTCCCTGTCCATCACCAACACCCAGAGTTCACCCAAACCTATGTCTGATGAGTTGTGATGCCATCCAACCATCTCATCATCTATCGTCCCCTTCTCCTCCTGCCCTCAATCTTTCCCAGCATCAGGATCTTTTCCAACGAGTCAGCTCTTCACATGAGGTGGCCAAAGTATTGGGGTTTCAGCTTCAACATCAGTCCTTCCAATGAACACCTGGGACTGATCTCCTTTAGGGTGGACTGGTTGGGTCTCCTTGCAGTCCAAGGGACTCTCAAGAGTCTTCTCCAACACCATAGTTCAAAAGCATCAGTTCTTCGGCACTCAGCTTTCTTTATAGTCCAACTCTCACATCCATACATGACTACTGGACAAACCATAGCCTTGACTATACGGACCTTGGTTGACAAAGTAATGTCTCTGCTTTTCAATATGCTATCTAGGTTGGTCATAACTTTCCTTCCAAGAAGTAAGTGTCTTTTAATTTCATGGCTGCAATTACCATCTGCAGTGATTTTGGAGCCCAGAAAAATAAAGTCGGCCACTGTTTCCCTGTCTATTTGCCATGAAGTGATGGGACTGGATGCCATGATCTTAGTTTTCTTTCTGTTGAGCTTTAAGCCAACTTTTTCACTCTCTTCTTTCACTTTCATCAAGAGGCTCTTTAGTTCTTCTTCACTTTCAGCCATAAGGGTGGTGTCATCTGCGTATCTGAGGTTATTGATATTTCTCCCGGCAATCTTGATTCCAGCTTGTGCTTCCTCCAGCCCAGCGTTTCTCATGATGTACTCTGCATAGAAGTTAAATAAGCAGGGTGACAATATACAGCCTTGACGTACTCCTTGGAACCAGTGTGTTGTTTCATGTCCAGTTTTAACTGTTGCTTCCTGACCTGCATACAGGTTTCTCAAGAGGCAGGTCAGGTGGTCTGGTATTCCCATCTATTTCAGGATTTTCCACAGTTTATTATCATCTGCACAGTCAAAGGCTTTGGCATAGTCAATAAAGCAGAAATAGATATTTTTCTGAAACTCTCTAGCTTTTTTGATGGTCCAGCAGATGTTGGCAATTCGATCTCTGGTTCCTCACCATTTGTATTTTTTTAAAAAAAATCCTTTTCAGTTTTCCTCAGAAATGTCTCTGATTATTTCTTTCTGATGAGATTCAAATTGCCTCTTTTAGACAAGAATGCTAGATAAACAATACTGTGTACTTCCCATTTTATTGTATTTAAAGACACAAAATGTCATTTTGTCCCATTACTGGTTGGGCTGGGCTGAGTTTAATCACTTTAAGTTTTGTGGGATTTCTTGGCAACAGAATATGTAGTTGTAAAGAAAATTCTTACAAGATATAAGTCACATAAAGCTGATTTGTGTTGGTTGAAGTGGTCATGCGACATTATTACTACAATATCCCTTTGGTCTTCCCCTTCTAGTGCCTCAGACATTTGTAGTACACTGTACTATATTAGTATACCTGGAAAAATAATTTACCAACTGGAGATAAATTTTGCGTATGATTTTGTCAAATGACTTTACATGTTAATTTTTTCCATTCTTGGTTGCAGTTTGTTCTCTGAAGTTTATTCCTTTGATCTTTTTATATTAACTCAATTAATAAATTCTCTATCACAGATAGTATAATGACAGGCTTAAACATAGCTCTTCTTTAAACCAATAGTAAGTTTGTATCCATGAAATCTGAATGATAATGTTTAACTCTTTAATTTATATTTTAGATTATAATTGTAATCTTGCCATTATATTTATAAAAAAAACTTTATAGTTTGGGAATATTCTTCTCATTTTATCATTTCCCTATTGTTTGTTGGGGATGAATGATGCTTTCAGGGTAGAACTGTCTATGGATGGCTATGGTAAAGCCTTGTTCTGAAAGAGATTCCACATGAGGAGATGAATAAGATGTTTAAACAAAATTACCCAAAAAAACAACTTGAAAATAATTTGGCCATTAAGCATCTTTTGGCACAAAGTTTATTTTGGTTAAAATCTTTATTGGGAAGCAGTTTTATGTACTGGGTAAAATATTGCATTGAGAATCAAAAGACATGAACTCTAGACCTGAATCTTTAGTTACTTTTCTGAGTGACCTTGGACAAGTTACCTTACATTTCCAATTTTCAGGTACTCAGAAATAAAATGAGGAGCAAAAGGAGTAAAAAGGTGCGGGGGTGGGGGGCAGGTAAAAAGAATGAAGTCTTTCCAGTTCTAAAATCCCTTTTTTTATTCATTAAAGTATTCCCAAGCCATGTATGTATTTCAAGGACAAAACAAATTAGTGTAGATTGAAAAGAAATTCTCTTGTCTCCCATGTAAATTTAAGCCTTGCATTTCTTATAGGTATTTCAAAACTTGTTTCAATTCTTAATGAAATGTTTTTCATTTCTCTGATCCTCTGGATGGCATGGTCCTAGATAGAACCAGTAGCAGATGTGTTGAAATACTAAGGGGAAATTTATTTCTTACAAAAATTCTAGACTGATTAGGTAGAAAATAAACACATTGGGAATCTCTTAGCAGATTCCACCCTTTTGATTTTTTAACCTAGATATCAAACCTAAGGCTTTAAGTAGTTTTATTTGCATTTTCAAATAATTTCTCCAATTTGGGAGTTGTATTACTTTTATTTAAGCTCTGATATTTGTTGTGGTTATGCTTTCTAAAACAGAGAAGGAATTGTTTTATTTAACAAAATTTTTATTTTATAATCCTTAAACTGAGATGAAAAATTTCAAGAAGATAAAGACATGATTTTACAAAGTCACTCTGTGTCCTCTTCAGGTCTTAGTAAGAGTCAAGAAACCTCTTGACTTTAATGCAGATCAGTGTCAATCTCCAGAGTCTTAGATTTTTCCAAGACGACAAACACCTTGGTGCTGCTAGGTCTAAGAATTCCCAGAATTCCTGCTCCAGAGTGAGCAATGCTGAGGCTCAGAGAACTACTGTCCTAGAAATGTGTAGCTTGGCAAAGATTGCTAGAACCAGCTAACATTGCTTCCAGGAAGTAGTCTGTGGAAATGTCCTGTGATCCCACTGCTGGGGATCCTCCTAAATATTGGCCACCACTGAAATGAAGGTTCTATCTTCAATGAAGAAAATATTTGTTATTTTCTATTATGTGCTCTCCTAGAGTAAGATTTCCAGATATTTCAGTACAGTCATGTATATGTGTGTTCGCACATGTCTATACTCATGTGCAGTGGGGCTAGGGGTAGATAGCACACAGACAAACAGGCAATTACAGTTCCATGAACATAGTGAGTTCAGGGATAAAGACAAATATGGCATTAATAGGGGGACATAACCAATTTTAGGGGATTGAGGAGGCCTCCAAGGGGTGACCTAAGTTGACGTTAAAATGGCAAATTAGATTTAGCTGGAGAAATAGATCAAGTTGGAGGTAGAAGAGTGAATAGCATATGTGAAAGCTGTCTTGTTAGGTGAACTGCAAGTAGTAAGGCATTGTATTTTATAGAGTATAAAAATGTAATGATGGAGTATGATGCTAAGAGCAAAGAGGAGAGCCAGACAACTAGTAATGTGTGAGAGACTTAGGACTTAGCCCCCAAGCACAGTCTGTCTTCATGATCTTTTTTTACATTCAATCAATTTTTTTTCACTCAATGTTTTTATTACCCTGTTCAATAAATATGAGCAACAGCAGTGTGCAAAACATGGTGGGTGAGGCAAATGCACACAACTTAATATTTGTCCTTCAAGAGCTTAACCTCTTTCCTCACTTGATTTTCTTTATCCTTTAAGTCTTAGCTCAGACTGTAGACCTCTGTTTTTTAGGTTGGGTAGTGAGCCCCTTCCATGTGCTCTCCCTGTGCTCTGTGCATACCTTTATCAGAGTTCGTATCACACCGGGTTGTAATGGTCTACCCCCTCTTCTTAGACTGCCATTTCTAAGAGGGCAGGGATCTCTCTACAATGCTTGGCATATGTCTGGAAAGGAAGCACTTTCTAATAAGTATATGAAAGACATATAACAAACATATAAGTAAACACAGCTGATTACTATATGGCTGTTATTGATCCAGATGCTAGAAATTCAGAGACCAAGTCAATATCCAGAGGTTTATGGTAAAGAATGGCAACATACGACAGTTTCCATGTAAGGTTTTTATAAAGTAGTATTTTTAAATTTCTTGGATTGTTGCTTGGATGAGATTCATTTCTTTGAACTATTCAACTGCAAGCTTTTATGTTTTTTTTTTGTTTTTACCTCGAAAAGTTATGCAAGAATTTCTATTTTGCATGATGCCAAGCAAATGAAATAAAATGTTAGTAAAATAAACGTAAGGCATATCTTATTCCATCAGCCAATTAATCCTGGAAACGGATGTTTTATTGCTGTCATAAATAAGTAGTTTGTGGGTTACAAGGACTAAGTACTCTGCCTACAATTTTGATAGCTGCCACTAGGTGAGTAAGCTGATTTTTTGTTTTTTGTTTTTTTAGAAATCACAGGTGAATAACTGTGAACTTATCAGAAAGTATGAGATTTAGTTATATTTTTTTTTAGTAAAAAAGCTTTTAACTGATGAAAATGACAATATAAAATATTGACTACCTTGTAACTAATACAGTGCTTTTTCTCTGTAGATGATTTATTTATTTTTGAGAACCTAAAATAGTTACTCATTTCAACCATAAGTAGTTACCCATGAAGCTTCCCTGATGGTTCAGTGGTAAATAATCCAACTGCCAGTGCAGGAGACGTGGGTTTGATCCCTGGTGGGAAGATCCCCTGGAGAAGGAAATAGCAAGTTAACTCTAGTATCCTTTCCTTGAAATTCCCATGGACAGAGGAACCTGGGGGCATACAGTCCATGAGGTCTCAAAAGAGTCAGACACAACTTAGCAACTAAAGAAGTATATATGAACATTAAATGCTCAACTATAAATTCTGTGTCCAACTATGCAACCCCATAGAATGATCGCCCCAGGCTCCTCTGTCCATGGGAGTTTCCAGGTAAGAATAGTGGAATGCTATGGAATGGTTAGCCATTCCCTTCTCCAGGGGATCTTCTCAGCCCAGAAATCGACCTCAGGGCTTGTGCTGTGTCTCCTTCATTGCAAGCAGATTCTTTTACCACTGAGCCACAGGGGAAGCCCAAAGTGAAAGTGTTAGTGGCTCAGTTGTGTCCAACTCTTTGCTACCCCATGGACTGTAGTCCACCAGGCTCCTCTGTCCATGGAATTCTCCAGGCAAGAATACTGTAGTGGGTAGTCACGCCCCTTCTCCAGGGGATATTCCCAACACAGATTCTTTACCGTCTGACGCAGCAGGAAAGCCCTTTACTTGAGCATTTACTTCATGTCAAATATTTTCAGAATGCTTATATATGTCTCTTTTGATACTAACATACAAATGCTTATACTGTGCTGCTCATTCTCTGTGGAAAGAATCAAAAGAAAGTAAGAAAAAGTGAAGTCACTCAGTTGTGTCTGACTCTTTGCAACCCTGTGGACTGTAGCCTACCAGGCTCCTCCATACATGGGATTCTCCAGGCAAGAATAATGGAGTGAGTTGCCATTTCCTTCTCCAGGGGATCTTCGTGAGTCAGGGATCGAACCGAGGTTTCCCACATTGTAGGCAGATACTTTACCCTCTTTGCCACCAGGGAAGCCCTAAACAATCAAAAGTGCTATTTTATTACTTGCCCAGAAACTCAACTAAACACCTGGAGAAAGAATAATTTTAGTCTTATTCATTTCTAGACTGCAAATGAAAAACATTTTGTTCTCCTCACATGTGCTTATGATCAATTCTAGAGAGAATTTTCCAGATCTGAAGATCAGAAGTCATTATATAAACAATTGGTGTCACAACATTGATATAAAATAATTATTTCAACTAACTGTGCTTTAAAAGTAATGGATGTGTTAAACAGCAAATGAGTAGTTTGTACCTATTTATAGTCTGATTTTTAAAATATACCTAGTATTCTTTCTTAGGAGAAGAATTACATTTGAATATGATATGCTTCTTTAATGTCTCCTAACCTAGAGCATATGCTGACAATTAGAGATATTAAGTCTATATTTTCTTGGCTTGTTAATAAATAATAATTATAATATACTTAGTGGTCTAATATTCATAATTATTTTGTTTTTTCTCTTAGGTGAATGTGGTTTTGCTTTAATTTACATAACTTCACTAAAATTACTCTCTCTTTTTTTTTTTATTGTGTTGGTTTTGCCATACAATGACATGAAACCGCCATGGGTTTACATATGCTCCCCCTCCAGAACCCCCCTCCCTCCTCCCTCCCGATTCCCTCCCCCTGGGTCATCTCAGTGCACCAGCCCCAAGCATCAACCCTGGGCTGGCGATTGATTTCACATATGATAATTAACATGTTTCAGTGCCATTCTCCCATATCATCCCACCCTTGCCCTCTTCCA
This sequence comes from Antilocapra americana, assembly GCA_007570785.1. NCBI lineage: Eukaryota > Metazoa > Chordata > Mammalia > Artiodactyla > Antilocapridae > Antilocapra > Antilocapra americana. The sequence continues at coordinate 34,279,556 of ML661885.1, forward strand.
CAGAGTCCATGAGTCTCTTCTATACATCTGCGTTCCTTTTGCTGTCTCGCATGCTGGGTTCTCGTTACCATCTTTCTAAATTCCATATATATGCGTTAGTATACTGTATTGTTGCTTTTCCTTCTGGCTTACTTCACTCTGGATAATAGGCTCCAGTTCCATCCACCTGAGTAGAACTGATTCAAATGAATTTTTTT
>ML661885.1:34279852-34343365 GCA_007570785.1 Antilocapra americana
TTCTGACTGGTGTAAAGTGGTACCTCATTGTGGTTTTGATTTGCATTTCTCTGATAATGAGTGATATTGAGCATCTTTTCATGTGTTTGTTAGCCATTTTTATGTCTTCTTTGGAGAAATGTCTGTTAAGTTCTTTGGCCCACTTTTTGATTGGGTTGTTTATTTTTCTCGAATGGAGCTGCAGGAGTTGCTTGTATATTTTTGAGATTAATTGTTTGTCCATTGCTTCATTGGCTATTATTTTCTCCCATTCTGAAGGCTGTCTTTTCAACTTGCTTATAGTTTCCTTTGTTGTGCAGAAGCTTTTAATTTTAATTAGGTCCCATTTGTTTATTCGTGCTTTTATTTCCAATATTCTGGGAGGTGGGTTATAGAAGATCCCGCTTTGGTTTATGTCAGAGAGTGTTTTGCCTATGTTATTCTCTAGGAGTTTTATAGTTTCTGGTCTTATGATTAGATCTTTGATCCATTTTGAGTTTATCTTTGTGTATGGTGTTAGAAAGTGTTCTAATTTCATTCTTTTACAAGTGGCTGTCCAGTTTTCCCAGCACCACTTGTTAAAGAGATTGTCTTTTCTCCATTTTATATCCTTGTCTCCTTTGTCAAAGATAAGGTGTCCGTAGATGTGTGGATTTATCTCTGGGCTTTCTATTTTGTTCCATTGACCTATATTTCTGTCTTTGTGCCAGTACCATACTGTCTTAATGACTGTGGATTTGTAGTATAGCCTAAAGTCAGGTAGGTTGATTCCTCCGGTTCCATTCTTCTTTCTCAAGATTGCTTTGGCTATACGAGGTTTTTTGTATTTCCATACAAATTGTGAAATTATTTGTTCTAATTCTCTAAAAAAGACGTCTGGTAGCTTGATAGGAATTGCATTGAATCTATAGATTACTTTGTGTAGTACACTCATTTTCACTATATTGAGTCTTCCAATCCTAAAATTACTCTCTTAATAGTTGTTACAATTCTTTTGAAATCAGAATCTGCATTCACTCATTTATTAAGTCAGCTGGTCACCCACCAAACATTTACCATGTTGCTATTCTTTCCTTGGTTCTGGTATATTACTCAGTTATTTGCAAAATTTGAGTATGCCTATAGTCAATAAGATGTTTATCTAAAGTGTAGATTTCTGAATATCATATCCAGAGATTCTGATCCTGGGATAGATCCTACGTATCTCAAGCTGACCAAGTATACCCAGGTGATGCTGGCAGAATCAATACTTTAATGACACTGAAAGGAAACATCATCCCTGCTGGTCTTGCGGAATTAATAGATGAAGAGATGAAAGAAAGTATGGGTTAGTTGACTTAAAAAGTTACAGCTGCAGTATATTTTAACATGCCCATTTGGTTTATTTGTTTTGTACTGTTTTGGTTTTTGATAAAGGACTTATAGATCTTTTAAAATTTTTGCTGGAGCTATGCATCTTCTCCCCAGAATAAATGAATAAGCACAGATTTTGCTTACATTTATGTATGATTCAGCTTCATAGTAAGAACTCTTGGAATTAAGCTTAAGTTGGACACTAAAGAAAAGAGGTCAACTTGGCTGAGGTTGAGGATGAATGAGGTACTTTGGAGGAGATTGAAGGGGACCAGGAAAAGCTTCCTAGAGGAAATTTTTGGTTATCTGTGAAGAATAAGTGTCCACAAAGCTTGTATGGAGGATGGTGGCAGAAGGAGGAAAGTCTTGAGATTGTAGCCAGAAGGAGCAATGTGGGCAAAGAGAGAGCCTGCCTTAGTTAGACAAAAGCAAGTATCTTATATGTTGAGGTTTGCAGTACTACAGAAAACAAAGGCCATATTACATGATAAAGAAATGGACTCTAGATTACATTAATTGTGAAGAGAAATAAGTATACTGATTATTTTGGTCAACAGAACAATCTCTTTATACATGCTGAAGCTATATTTGCAGAACTTATATCAACACATTGTCCAAGTTACAAGAGAACATATTTTCTCTTTGCAAAAATCCTCAGACAGTGTCACTCAACGGGTTTCAGTAGTCTACTCACCCTTTCCTGCTCCTCTATATTCCCTAGGGAATGCTGGAACAGAAGTTTCTTGCTGCTCTTTAGACAGAAATAAAAATGAGAACAAAACTACCTCCCTTGAACTTGTTTATACTTAAAAAAAATGACGAGTTTCAATCATAAGTTTTACAAGGTCCTGGCTTAATTTTTGGTAAAAAAGAGAACCCATAAACTCTCTGAGATGGCTGTTGGCCTGGTCTTTTAGGCACCAGAAGAGGTCTGGTCACTCACTCAGAACTAACGGTCAGCCACACATGATGCCAATGAAATTGAAATAAGTTTAAGGGGCTGTTTATGTTCTTTACAGGGGCTCTTTACAGGGCCATTTAATTCACATGGCACTCATTTTTTTTCTTACTGTATCCTTAGAAAAGGGAGGAATACTAGAAGAACATTATTTTTCTTCAGAACTAAAAACAGAATTGCTTTGGTATGTAACTCACTGTTACAGCTTTCAGGAAAATACATTTTTTTACATGTACAGAATAAAGTGTACTCTGTCAGCACTGTGCAAAAGCACTTAGAGATAACAGAGTGTGAGCTTATCATTTTGTTTTTATGAAGAAAGAATTTATCATGAATTTTCATCAAATGCAATCATCTAACTGAGAAAAACTCATCAACTCATTTTTATCAAAGTTCTACATTAAATTAACATTTGTAAGTCAAGAGTTCTGCAAGTGAGGCTTCAACAATACATGAACTTCCAAATGTTCGAGCTAGAATTAGAAAAGGCAGAGGAATCAGACATCAAATTGCCAACATTCGTTGCATCATAGAAAAAACAAGAGAATTCCAGAATAACATCTAATTCTGCTTCACTGACTATGCTAAAACCTTTGATCTTGTTGATCACAACAAACTGGAAAATTCTTAAAGTGATGGGAATGCCAAACCAGTTTACCTGCTTCACTAGAAATCTGTGTGCAGGTCAAGAAGAAACAGTTAGAACTCAACATGGAACAATGGACTCATTCCAAATTGAGAAAGGAGTACGACAAGGCTGTATCATGTCACCCTACTTATTTAACTTATACGCAGAGTACATTATGAGAAATGTAGGGCTGGATGAAGAACAAGCTGGAATCAAGATTTCCGGGAGAAATATCAATAACCTTAGATATGCAGATAACACCACCTTTATGGCAGAAAGTGCAGAGGAACTAAAGAGCCTTTTGATGAAAGTAAAAGAGCAGAGTGAAAAAGTTGACTTAAAACTCAACATTCAGAAAACTAAGATCAAGGCATCTGGTTTCATTACTTCAAGGCAAATAGATGGGGAAACAGTGGAAACAGTGACGGACTTTATCTTCTTGGGCTCCAAAATCACTGCAGATGGCAACTGAAGGCATGAAACTAAAAGATGCTTGCTCCTTGGGAGAAAAGTTATGACCAACCTAGACAGCATATTTAAAAGCAGAGACATTACTTTGCCAACAAAGGCCCATCTAGTCAAAGCTATGGTTTTTCCAGTAGCCAGTTATGGGTATGAGAGTTGGACCATAAAGAAAGCTGAGGGCCAAGAATCGATGCTTTTGAACTCTGATGTTAGAGAAGACTCTTGAGAGTCCCTTGGACAGCAAGGAGATCAAACCAGTCAATCCTAAAGGAAATCAGTCCTGAATATCTATTGGAAGGACTGATTCCGAATCTGAAGCTCCAATACTTTGGCCACCTGATATGAAGAGCTGACTCATTGGAAAAGACCCTGATGCTGGAAAGATAGGAGGCAGGAGGAGAAGGGGACGACAGAGGATGAGATGGTTGGATGGTATCACCATCTTGATGGACATGAGTTTGAGCAAGCTCTGGATTTGGTAATGGACAGGGAAGCCCAGCATGCTTCAGTCCATGGGGTTGCAAAGATTTGGGCACGACTGAATGACTGAACTGAACTGAAGTCAAGAAAGGGACATTAAAAATATATGTTGACAAAACTTAGATTAAAAATGAGTGTACAGCCTAAATACGTATAATGAAAACTAATACCATATTAAGCAATCATAATAAAATCAGGGAATAAATGAAGCTGGCTTCTCTGAAGTTTCTCATTATTTGGGGCTGAAGTCTCCTGTAATTCTGTAAATGTTTCTTTATCACAGCACAGATTCCCATGACCCTTATTATCTTAGGCATTTTTCACACTTGCACATCTTCCACTGAACATGTTAAAGATGTGTATCAAATTACATATCCGCATCAGGACATCTGAGGCTTAAGAAGCAAATATGATAAGATACTCCTTTTTAAATAATGGTTAGATTAATACACTAACGCCATTACAATATGCCATGGGGTTGCAAAGAGTCGGACACAACTGAGTGACTGAACTGAATGGAACTAATACACTGCAGAAATTCTAGTGATTTACCAGTGATACAGTCCCATTTGAGAACAGATAATGCCAATTTAAAAAGGCAGTGTCATGAAGGAAGATTTCAGAAAGTAGAAATGAAAATTAAAGTATAGGTTGGAATGGGTGATATTTTCAGGGATTTTTCCAACTATCAATTATGAGTAAAGAATGGAAAAAATGTATATACTGGATTCATCCAATAAAGCACACTTGCAAGTAAAACATAGGATTCTCAAAAGATTATAATTTTAATTTACTAGAAAGTAAACATTTGAATTCAAGTCAGTTCAGTCACTCAGTCATGTCCGACTCTTTGCGACCCCATGAACCACAGCACACCAGGCCTCCCTGTCCATCACCAACTGCCAGAGTCTACCCAAACCCATGTCCATTGAGTTGGTGATGCCATCTAACCATCTCATCCTCTGTTGTCCCCTTCTCCTTCTGCCTTCAATCTTTCCCAGCATCAGGGTCTTTTCCAATGAGTCAGTTCTTTGCATCAGGTGGCCAAAGTATTGGAGTTTCAGCTTCAACATCAGTCCTTCCAGTGAACACTCAGGACTGATCTCCTTTAGGATGGACTGGTTGGATCTCTTTGCAGTCCAAGGGACTCTCAAGAGTGTTCTCCAACACCACAGTTCAAAAGCATCAATTATTCTGCACTCAGCTTTCTTTATAGTCCAACTCTCACATGCACACATGACTACTGGAAAAACCATAGCCTTGACTAGACAGACCTTTGAATAAAGGATTATTATTCAGGCATCTGGGTTCAAAATAATATAGACCTTAACTTAGGTAGTCATCAAAGTGACTCTGGTTTCTTGTTCTTTGTGCTTAGTATTCTGCTTGCTCTACATAAAAATCAGAAAAACTTTTAAAGGAAATGGGGCCTATTAATTTGAGAAAACTGGCCTTTTCTCACCTTGTGTTTCTCCAGTTTATTGCCTGTATATGTATCTTATTTAGCCACATGTCTATCTCACTATTTTTGTCGCTCTCAGTATGCTTATGCATATGTATCGATGTCATATACATTTTGCTTGTTTAATTTGAACTTTTTTGTATAGCTCATGTTTACTGTGCTCTGTTGTATATAATTATTGGTTAGGGAAGTTTAGTTTCTTTGTTTAATTTTTTATTAATATTGATAAGTACTCTACATGCCACAATCTTTTCAAGACTTTTATATATATTGAGTTATAGATATTGAGCTCAGTTTTCAGTTGCATCCTACTGTTCACAATCCCATGGACTATAGCCTGCCAGGCTCCTCTGTCCATGGAATTTTGCAGGCAAGAATACTTGAGTGGGTTGCCATTTCCTTCCCCAGGGAATCTTCCCAACCCAGGGATCAAGCCTGCATCTTTTGCATCTCCTGCATTGGCAGGCAGATTCTTTTCTACTTCGCCACTGGGGAAGCCCCTTTATATGTATTATTTCATTTATTTGTCACAACAGTATTCGAAGGACACTACTATTATTAGAGTCATTTTACAGAGGAGGCAACCAAGAATCAGAAAGGATAAGAGCTATATTGCATACCCAGACAGTTAAGCTCCCAAATCTGTTCTGTTATCTCTTGAGGTCTATAGACAGTCATATGCAAATGTACATATGCAGTCCTACTCTTCAGAAACTAATGTTTTATATATTTATTTTGTGTGGGCAGTGGGGAGATGAAAGAAGGAAAAATTTTAGTTAACAACTTTATTGTCAATTAATTTCTTCATTCATACTTACTCTGTACCAAACCACCTTTATCTTGTTGATCTTTATATCTTTAAGTATCTCTCAATCTCTATCTTGTCCTTAATTTTTAATTTGCCAACCATATGTTATTAGATATTTTAATCTCCCTACCAACATTCTCTTTTCTTTTGAAATTTCACATGAATTTTCCTTCTGCTTACACATTCATAACTATGAACATAGGTCATCATCATACAACTCTCTGTCATAGGCATATGTTCACTCTTTTTTCCATAGGTGCACCAACTTTACTTCATGTGTTTTCCTATCTTCTCACATATTCATTTACAGGCTATTGCAAGTAAGTACATAGTCCATTCACCTATGGACAGTAGGGTAACAGAATATGTCTCTAGCATAGGAACAATATCATTGCCCATAATGACACGTTTAATACTGCCTGCTCCAGCAGAGATTGCAGTCCTAAGAGTCAGCATCGGAAAGACCTCTATCCTCTAACAAAGAAGATGAAGCTTTTGAAACATGCCTTTAAAATGAATATCTCTGTTCCAGAGGGAATTATGCAACAGAATGGAACTCATGTATAGCTATAGATCCCTTTGTCAAAATTGATGTTCTCATTTCTCATATTTACTTTAATAGTTTATTCCATAAGCTGTTCCTTCACATTTCTGGTGGCAGCCACAAACTAATTCTATCCTTATTACAACATTGTCCCAATAATATTTGAGCAGGCCATTAGATCAGTAATATTGGACAAATTTCAAATCAGGAAGAAAAAGTCATGGCTTTTGAATTGTAAAACGTAATTGTATTATTGGAGTTAAAATTTTACTACATATAAGCAATCTCTTGTGATAAGTAAATCTTAACAGTTTGAATTCTTAATTCATGATTGACTCAATACAAATTTTTAATACCTATCATGTTAATCATATATGGAGTTTACAAAGATGGCTAAGACAGGAAGACTTCTCATCAAGTGCTTAACAATCTGATGAGGAAGAAAAGGCACATATATAAAGCTAAATACTACAATAGGCAAAATGAGATATGCCACAGGGGAAGCAACTTATCTGTGCAATGGCAATTTATAGGAGAAAGAAGAGAAAAGGCTTCCCGCATAATATTTTGTTTTGAAAGATGGTTGATTTTAGACTTAGGAGCAAAGAATCAGTTCAATAATGTTCTGGTCATTTATAAGCCCAAGATATGCTTGCACAATCCTGAACAATCTCTTTATTTAAAGAGAATAAAGTGTTTATCTTGATGATGCTATTTTGAAAAGAAATAGAAAACATTGTTTAACTAGAGATAATTTTACTATATTAGGAAAGGCTAATATAGAGCTCAAGTCTTCCTTGTGCTAAGATAAAATTGATATTCTTGTCTTTATCTCAAGACTTCCAGCCTTAGTGATTCCCACTGTAGAACTCTATACTTAACAAAAAGGTCATTTTATGAAAACAAAACAAGTAATTTTCAGCTTCAAATACTAATAGAAATGAAAAAAGGAATAAAAATCTATCTTAAGTGCTTAGTATCTAAATAAGTTTATTGTCTGCCTTTTCACTTGACATTCCCAGCACATTCAAAGGACTGATGAGTCCCCTTTATATCTTACCTTTATTGATCTTAAATTACTTCACTTTAATTATGCTATGAATTTCACACCCCTTTTATTGAAAATATCCTCATCCCTCCCGCAAAGTCCATGTCCTCCATAGCTTCCAAAGCTAATTTTTTCCACTAAACTTTTTGAACACTTTAGCATCTTTTGAATTTTTCCCTTACCTTCTTTCATACAATACTAGTCACTGTATACCTCTCTATGACCTCTTCATGACACCAAATAAATGCCTAATCTTGCTAGAAGTCCACACTAAGGCAAACACTGGTTTCTCTCTATATAGACTGACAAGAGAAATATTGTCTTTGCTTTCAGCAAAAGGCATTACCTATATCATTTAAACTCAGTGCTAAAAGACGTGTTCTGGTATCACTCTTTGCTGGTGCCCAGCCCTTTCAGTAGGGTTGGGGCAGGGCAGGGAGGGTGGGTAAAGCAGAGACAGCCCTGGAGCAGCAACCAGAAGACATAACAGTGTTGGGAAACTCTGTCAAATTGAGTCATTGCTACCAAGCTCTGCAAGAGAACTGTGGGGGTTATTTTGCATTTTCTTCAAGTGATTATGAAAAAGACAAACTAGTTCCATATGGTGGCAGGGAGAGAACTCAGAGCCAAAATAAAAATCTGCTCAGCTTGTCAGTATGTAAGACCTTAAAGTTCAGATATCTAAGAGTCTGTCTACTGTTTAAAGGAGCTGAGGCCAAACTTCAATTTGTCATATATACAACTCCCACTGCCTTGGATAATGAAAGAGACTCTCCCCTCATCCCACCTCCAGTACAGTGAAGATGTAAAAACATGAGAGGTATAACAGTCCCTTAAGTAGACAAAATTAGTGAGAAATTGGATGTATGGTATTGGGCTGCTTATTTTAAAGAAAAGAAAATTATAGAAACACTTTTATGATACAGCTGTATATTTTGAAACCTACTTCTCCATAATAGAACACACTGTTGTCCTACATTCATTAGGAAATGAGATTTAGTCTTTCTAGTTATTGAAACTTCTATAAGCAAAAGAAAAATTATAACTATATTTTCATCAAGAATGACTAGAAAATCTTGACTAATTTCAGTATGAATGTTTCATTTTTCCTTCGGATGCTAATTGAAAAAATAAAAATACTGACATTCTTTACAATCACTGACCAATTGGTACTCATGTTTTTTTTCCTTAATTAGGGAAAATGGGTTTAAAAAGATAAACGCCAAGATTTTATTTTGTGGCTGCCTTTTTGGTAACAACTAATGGTGTTCTTTGGGGGTTTTGTGTTATTGTTATTTTTTTGTTGGTTGTTGTTTTAGCATCCTTCATATTTCAGTTCCTAAGCCAGATTCTTTGCTCTGAAATAACATTTGCTTTTTATCTCCTAACACATCATCCTTCATGTAAGCCACATCTACACTGACTGAACACAAGAAATAAATGTCCAAGATTCTCATAGTGTTATTTTGGGGGAAGCATTCTCTCCAGTGACTCATAGTTTAAGTCCTTTTCAGCAGAGTCAGATGCAAGGCTGACTTTGGCCCTTCTGTATATTGACTTTTCTTTTGTAAAGTGACATTCCATTAGCAGAATAGAGAAAGTCATGGATAGTTAATTATACATAAAGCTTTTAGAAATTAACCAGAACCTCTAATAAAAGGAACCACGTAAATATTCTGTTTGAGGCGCAATTCAAATAAGTTTTCTTATCTAACTAGAAAAAATACTTGGCATTGGTGAATGGCCAGCACTTAGTCTGGCCCTATCAAATAACCAACTATGATTGTTAGCTTTGGGTTAATAATTGCTATTCTGTGCTAGCTAAATAGCTGCTAAGAATGAATGAGCCCCTTAACTGTGAAGAGGACCTATCTTTGATTACGCTGTTACTCCCAGAATCCTTGTGGGATTCTATAGAAGCACACTTGTCCTCATTTGTAAACATTTTAAAAGAGTGTTGAAAAAATTATTTTTAAGAAATGCCATCTCTATTTCCCAGTGCAAGAGAACAACTCTTGTTTATAAGCATATAAGCAACCCCCTGCAACATATTAAGAATATAAACCTAGAGGGGATGAATACTCCTGTATATAAATTACAAGTTCTGCTCAGACTTGTATGGTAAAAAATTCACTGTTCCTCAGAATATTGGTCTCTTCTGTTTTACTGAGATATAATTGGCATATAACATTATATTAGTTTCAGGTGTAAGCAAAATGATTTAATATATGCCTATATGTATATATTGCAAAATAATCACCACAATAAGCCTAGTTAACACTCATCACCATACATAGTTAAAATTTGTTTTCTTGAGATGAAAACTTTTAAGATAGATTCTCCTAGCAACTTGCTGATATACAATACAGTATTATTAACTATAATCACCATACCATACATTGCATCCCCAAGATTTGTTTATTTCATAACTGGAAGTTCCTACTTTTTGACTATCTACCCCTATTTTGCCAACCTGTCACTTCTACTGTTAAATCATTGCAGCCAATATGTCCCAGTATTTACACTGCACTATCTTGGGACTTCCCTGTGCTTCTGCTTCTTGTTTTCAAGATCCCTAGACTAGGCAAGGCCTTAAGAAAATATTTTGCACCTTATTTGGCTTTTTGTTCTTGAAATAATTTTAGCTCAAGAATTTAATGTAAGCATTTTTACATTTTGAATGTTCTCTGATATCAGTTGGATACAATACAATACAAATGAGTCATTCAATAAAGCAAGAACTAATGAGAATTGAGACATAAGTTCTCTTCCTTTCTTCTACCTGCATAATATATTAGAGATGTTTTCATATCCTGGAGTCTCTGAGAAGATGAGAACAAAAACAGAATTGGAAAGATCAAGAGAAATGTATGTGTGTGTGTATTTTTAAATTATTCAGTTGGTTGACAAGAAAATTGGATTTTGAGTACCTGGCTAAATAAGATGCAAAAGCTGTCTTTCTGAAAATATGGGCCAGGAATATTTTAGTTATTAGAGCTATTTTTATTTGGATTTGATTTTACTTTCTACCTTCAGCCTACTGAAAATTAATTATACAAATCATTATTTCACATTCATAATTTCTTTATTCAGTAAATACTGAGCTTTCCTTCAGTATCAGACACTGTTTATTCCAGATTCTGGTGATTCAGTTGTGTAAGACACATCAGACCTATCTTATGACTCAGGAGCTTACAATTTATTATGAGAGAAAACAAGAAAAGTCAAGTAAAATATAGCACAGTAAGTTTCATAATAATGGTATACATGCGATGTTCTTTGAGATTATACTTGAAATGAATCTTTTTTTTATTTTATTATTATTTTTTTAATTGTTTTTGCCATACATTGTCATGATATCACCATGGGTTTACATATGCTTCCCCTCCGGAACCCCCCTCCCTCTTCCCTCCCCCCCGCCCCGGGAAATCTCGCTGCACCAGCCCCGAGCATCAATCCTGGGCTGGCGATTGATTAGACATATGAAAATTAACATGCTTCAATGCCCTTCTCCCATATCATCCCACCCTTACCCTCATCCACAAAGTCCACGAGTCTATTCTATACATCTGCGTTCCTTTTTGCTGAAATGAATCTTTAAAGATGAGTAGGGATTCAGCAGCTAGAAATTCTAGGCCTTCCAGGAAGAGAGGCCATAGAAATGAGAATATGGTGCTTTGAGGGAGCAAGTGTTTGGTAAGTCTGGACCATTATGTATGTGTGCATGAAATAAAAGATGGCAGTGTGGGCTTGGTGTGGGAGAAAGTAGAGGAGGGCTAGATCTTCAAAGTCCTTATAAACCACAACAAGAAACCTGAACTGTATCTTTCATGTGTTGGGAGAACAACTGAGGGATTTTAACCAGAGCAGAGGAATTGCAATGAGAGGCATGTTTTGTATGAGCCATATCGAGAATGGTTTTAAGAAGGGGAAGGATCAGGGCTCAAGACACTGAGACCAGTTGTAAGGTTTTTATCAGTAATATAAAGAAGAGCCAACAGGACTGTAAGACTGACCTTCAAGTCTTGATTAAGTGGATCTAGAAAAATGTCTCCTTCTACCCACAGATCCTAACATCCATTGTCGATGAGCTCCATGCTGGTATAGGTCATAACAAAAAAGCATTGTAGATGTTTATTCTATAATTTATTCTAACCCTAACGTATATACTTGCATATATATTTAGAGATATATAAAGACACTCTTAAACTTGTGACAATTGATATACTCATAGGATAGCTTCCAAATGATGTTGAAGAAGAATATGTGGTGGTATGGAAACATAGTCATAAAATCCTATATGAAAAATGTGTTGTTAAAAAACATTACTTTATTTTCATTTCTGTTTATATGAGAATAAACTTTAAAGGATAGAAAATTAACATGAGCAATTACTTCTGGAGTGTAGTTGAGATGAGCCTGTGGGCAGAAACTTTACTCCCATTGTTCAAAAATATTTATAGAATATAATAAGGTATTACATGTATGCACACGTGCTCATTCACTTCAGTCCCATCCAACATTTTGCAACTCTATGGACTGTAGCCCGCCAGGCATCCCTGAGATTCTCCAGGCAAGAATACTTGAATGGGTTGCCATATCCTCCTTGGGAAATCTTCCCGACCTGGAGATGGAACCTGTGTCTCCTTCATTAGATATAAATAATATTTTCTATTTGCAGAGGAAAAAAAAACAAGGAAAAGACTAAATGTATGTAAACCATAATGTCAAGAGTAATGGTTTTTGCTTTTCTCTACTTCCAAGATTTCTAATTGTGCATTCCCATTGCCTTGGTAATACAAAGAAACCCTTGCAAATGATGAGGCTTAAATTATAACCCTCATTTAAAAGTATTAGGGCTTCCCAAGTGGTGCTAGTGATAAAGAACCCACCTGCCAATTCAGGAGACATAAGAGACACAGGGTCCATCCCTTGGTCTGGAAGATCCCCTGGAGGAAGGCATGGCAACCCACTCTCATATTCTTGCCTGGAGAATCTCATGGAGAGAGAAGCCTTGTGGCCTACAGTCCAAGTGGTCGCAAAGAGTTGGACACTACTGAAGCAACTCAGTATAGGCACACATAAAAGTATAAATTATGTTCAGTGCATCTGGTCACTCAGTTACTATCAACTTGACATTTGTGCTCACTTATCCACAAAATACAATGTAGAAAATCATTGTGTCCTGGAAAGTCTATCCCCATTAATGAGATTAAAGCAGGGAAAATGGTATTGACTTACCTTAAACCAATAAGAAGGGAAGCCATCACAAATTATAGAGAATCCAAGAATCAGAGTGGGAATTAGCATCACTCATCCAGGAGCGCCTGTGGGCTGAGTTTACCCACTCCCAGTGGAGAGGGAGATTTCAGGCCAGCAGAGTCATAGCTACTTAATTTTGAAGTCATTCATTCTTCTCCCCAGACTCCGATTCTGTGTTCACCAAGCAAGCAACTTTCTGATTATAATTTGGCTTTCTGTGTGAAACTCCCTCTAAGGAGAACATGAGACTGGGCCCCCTATTTTGACTGTAAATGGAGACCTGACATAAGTCTCCCTCAGATTTTCAAGTTGTGTGTCTGCCTCTGAGAGGCTGAGAAAGTGATCTGTTTAAAACTTCAGACCATATCTTGAAGGTCTGGTAAATTCACTCAGGTAACATGTTCCTAGGACTCCCCTTGGTAACTTCTCATCTTGATTTCCCCTGGTGAAACCCACTCCACATGGGCTGCCTACAATGTAAAATGCAAATTCCCAGTTGGAAATTCTACAATTTTGTGTTATGAGTGACTTTTAGCTTAACTGTCTCCAGAGTTTTAAAATGTAAGCTTTTATGTGATAATTCAACATTAGAAGTTTCTTCAGTGTTCTGTTAGCTACAAGTTCTATTAATTATTGAAACAATGGAAATTTGAGGAAGGTTTAGTTGTATGTTTTGCTTTTGCTGAAAAGTCTCTGCAGAATGTATTTGTAAACTATTTTGGCACAGTCATACAACAGTACTGTTATTTGCTAAAAATATAACACCCTTACAAAATAATAATGGGACAGTATATGTCCTTAGGTGCAAACACATCATATTTATATGGAAAATATATTTACATATGTTAATGTAAAATTTCATTCGGAGCTGGTCTCAGTCCTAGTAGCATCTCATTCATACAGAGATTTAATCACCCATTATCTGTACTGTGGATGGAGAAGATCAAGGAGTGGAGCAAGTCTGCATTTGCTCAAAATACCCAGATAGATATGAAAGCAGCAGGTTGGGTCCATAGGAAGTGAGCAAATGTCAGGCAACATTAGGCAACTATTGTGTTTTGTTCACTAGTTTTTGAATTCTAGACAAATATTCTTCAAAATGTTCTCCTTGGACAGTGTGCAAGTGTAATCTGAGGTGCACGTTGAAACCATACATTCCTCAGTCTATTGAGTAGGTCTTTTTCACAGATGACCAGATGACTTGATGTATGGGTAACTGTTGGAGAGCCCATGATCTAGGTTAATGTAAATTTTATATGAGAAATATTCCTAGACAGTAAAGCAGGGTTTTGAAGAATGCCATTCTGAGGTTAAATAGTAGGGGTTTTGAAATTAATTTTAGGTATACTACCAGAATGTAGGTCCCTCAGGGCATGATGACATTCCATTTGTTTTATTTGCTGATATATCTTAAATGCTGAGAACAATTTTTGGTACATAGTATGTGCTCAACAAATATTTGTTTAGTGGATACATAATGATTAATAAGAACTTGGATTTTATAGTCAACAATTGCCATAAGCCTCTTTGAGCTTAGAATGAAAAATTGTGATGTTGATACCTGAATCACAGATTTACTGTAAAAATTAAGTAACACCAGGAAAGCATTTAGCAGAGTGCTTGTCACAGAGTAAGTACCCTTTAGCGCATCCTCAATATTCAATATTAACAAAATGATATAAGCTGTAGCACACTCTATGTGGTATTTTGTTTAGGGATTAATACTTGTACTAATAAAAATAAACCCACTTTCCTTTGGTAGATCTTGCATTATCAGAACGATAGAAGTTTGAGTATACATAGTAAAATAAACATCAAGCACACAAGCTGTAGAGAATTTTGAGTTCAGTTCAGTCACTCAGTCGTATCCAACTCTGCGACCCCATGGACTGCAGCGAGCCAGGCATCCCTGTTCATCACCAACTCTCAGAGGTTGTTCAAACTCATGTCCACCGAGTGGTGATGCCATCCAACCATCTCATCCTCTGTTGTCCCCTTCGCCTCCCACCTTCAATCTTTCCTAGCGTCAGGGTCTTTTCCAGTGAGTCAGATCTTTGCATCAGGTGGCCAATGTATTGGAGTTTCAACTTCAACATCGTTCCTTCCAATGAACACCCAGGACTGATCTCCTTTAGGATGGACTGGTTGGATCTCCTTGCAGTCCAAGGGACTCAAGAGTCTTCTCCAGCACCACAGTTCAAAAGCACCAATTCTTTGGCACTCAGATTTCTTTATAGTCCAACTCTGACATCCATACATGACTACTGGAAAAACCATAGCTTTGACTAGAGAAACCTTTGTTGTCAAAGTAGTGTCTCTACTTTTTTTTAAATTAATTAATTAATTTTTTTCTTTACATTATCGTGTTAGCTTTGCCATACATTGATATGAGGACATAACTTTTCTTCCAAAGAGTAAGCGTCTTTCAATTTCATGGCTGCAGTCACCATGTGCAGTGATTTTGGGGCCCAAAACAATAAAGTCTGTCACTGTTTCCATTGTTTCCCTATATATTTGCCATGAAGTGATGGGACAGGATGCCATGATCTTTGTTTTTTAAATGTTGAGTTTTAAGCCAACTTTTTCACTCTCCTCATTCACTTTCATCAAGAGGCTCTTTAGTTCTTTATTTCTGCCATAAGGGTGGTGTCATCTGCATATCTGAGTTTTTTCATATTTCTCCCAGCAATCTTGATTCCAGCTTGTGCTTCATCCAGCCTAGCATTTCACATGATGTACTCCGCATATAAGTTAAATAAGCAGGGTGACAATACACAGCCTTGACGTACTCCTTTTCCTATTTGGAACCAGTCTGTTGTTCCATGTCTAGTTCTAACTGTTGCTTCTTGACCTGCATACAGATTTCTCAAGAGGCAGGTAAGAGAGTCTGGTATTCCCAACTCTTTTAGAATTTTCCACAGTTTGTGGTGATCCACACAGTCAAAGGCTTTTGTGTAGTCAATAAGGCAGAAGTAAATGTCTTTCTGAAACTCTCTTGCTTTTTCGAAGATCCAGCAGATGATGGCAGTTGGTCTCTGGTTCCTCTGCCTTTTTTACATCCAGCTTTAACACACAGAAGTTCACGGTTCATGTACTGTTGAAGCCTGGCTTGGAGAATTTTGAGTATTACTTTGCTAGCATGCGAGATGAGTACAATTGTGTGGTAGTCTGAACATTCTTTGGCATTGTGTTTCTTTGGGATTGGAATGAAAACTGACCTTTTCCAGTCCTGCAACCACTGCTGAGTTTTCCAGATTTGCTGACATGTTGAGTGCAGCATTTTAACAGCATCATATTTTAGGGTTTGAAAAAGCTCAACTGGAATTCCATCACCTCCTCTAGTTTTGTTCATAGTGATGCTTCCTAAGGCCCACTTGATTTCTCTACCCACAGATAGAGAATTTTACTTGTCTGTAAAGTGGAATCTGATTCCCTCCCTTCCTTCTTTTTTCCTCCTACTCCCTTCTCTCTCTTTCTTTTGTTCAGAGACCTTTGGTCTTATCAAACATTTTGTTGGAGGGCTGAGTTCAGAGAAGGGAGAAAATGATGACAAAGCCAAGCATTCAACAAACCCGTCTTCTGGGCTGTTATTATATTGAATGACTTATCTTTTTTTTTTTTTTTTAAACTTCAGGTTGTATTTGAAGGGTCACACTGGGACAGCAGGAAAACAGAGCAGCCTGATCTTGCATGGTGCTGATTTCAGCACTAAAGATGCTGATAATGACAACTGCATGTGCAAATGTGCCCTCATGCTAACAGGAGGTAAGTCCTATGGGGCCATTCTCCAAGTTATGTTTCATTGGTTGGAGGCTTGAGGTTTCTTATCTGTGAGAAAAGGCTATGATCTTCTGGTCAGGAAACTTAAAAGCAAGTCTCTAGAGATCATTTTGCTCTGCCCACTAATTTACCGCATGTTCTTGTGCAAGACATTGCTAGCATATTTAGAAGTTTGCCTCCTCCCCCAGCATGTATGGTGGGGGTGTGCTAAGCTTGGTTCTGAATAAATTCTTAAACCTCTTAAAGTCCCCCTTATCCTACTTTCTAAATATACATAATGATCCCTATGGTGGAATGAACAACAACTTGAATATTCAGCATATAGAAAAAACAAAAACCCAAACTTTCTTGCAAAATGCTTTACAACTGTGTAATTAATCATTCTATTGAAATGGAGTCAAGAGGGAAGAGAGGTGTATCTAGGTCTAAAGTTCTGCAATTCAGACTAGCTATACCAGTGCTTTTACATTATAAGGTAATGTCTGCAAGACATTTAGCTGGTATCTGTTCAGTTCAGTCACTTGGTCATGTCAGACTCTGCAACCCCATGGACTGCAGCACAGGCTTCCCTGTCTATCACTAACTCCCAAAGCTTGTTCAAACTCATGTCCACCGAGTCAGTGATGCCATCCAGCCATCTCATCCTCTGTTGTCTGCTTCTCCTCCTGCCTTCACTCTTTCCCAGCATCAGGGTTTTTTCCGATGAGTCAGTTCTTTGCATCAGGTGGCCAAAATACTCGAGTTTCAGCTTCAACATCAGTCCTTCCAATGAACACCCAGGACTGATCTCCTTTAGGATGGACTGGTTGGATCTCCTCACTGTCCAAGGGACTCTCAAGAGCCTTCTCCAACACCACAGTTCAAAACATTAACTCTTTGGCACTCAGCTTTCTTTATAGTCCAACTCTCACATACATACATGAATACTAGAAAAACCATAGCCTTGACTAGACAGACCTTTGTTGGCAAAGTAATGTCTCTTGCTTTTTAATATGGCATCTAGGTTAGTCATAAGTTTTCTTCCAAGGAGCAAGTGTCTTTTAATTTCATGGCTGCAGTCACCAGCTGCAGTGATTTTGTAGCCCAATTTAGTTGGCATAGGAAATACCATTAAATAATATATATATCACTGAGTAAGAGAATTTATCCTCTTTCACTTTTTAAATATTTTTTTCTCTCCTTGTGTGTCAAAGAGAAATTCTCAGTTTAGTACTAGCTTATCTATACTTTTTCAGCACTTAATAATTACTCTTCTTAGCAAAGAAGGAGCAAACTCTTCAGCCTTGGTCTCAAGACCCTGGTAAGGCAATAATAGCATCTACCTCAAATTAATTAAAATGATTTTGTTTTAATTTTACTGAGTCTTATGTCTCCCTTTTATCATCGAAAGTGGTGCTGAGTTCCTCTTTAAAGGAATGATGTAGACTTTTCATTTTAAAAAGGATTCACAATATTTGATATTTAACCAATCATTGATTTCAAGAAAAATATTCATTAAATATTAATAGAAGTTATAAATGGGCCTGGCAAAAAACTGCTAGTGAAGCTGATAAAAGACTGATTGAAGTCTAAGAAACACTGTATTAAAACCTTATGGCAAATAATGTCACTCAAAATTGTTCCAGACTCTGACATAAAAGGAGTTGGCACCAAGCAGAACTGTAAAGGAAGCTTTTTCCCAGTGTCTCTCTTCTCACAGGTTTAGTGTTGTTTCCCTCTCTTAGTGGAAGAGTAATCACTCCTGTCTTTAACTATTCTTATCCTCTGTTTGTTATCCTATAACAAACTCATGTTAGTAAAGAAAAAACTCTAAATCTAACATTTTACTTCTCCAAATATAGTATTACTATCATTATTATTATGTATTATTACCTGTTACATATGTGTTGTACTACTTCCTTGAATCCCAAACCAACTCTATGAGAGACACAGGGAGAGAAACTCAAATGTACATTTTGTACATAAGGAAAACAAAAGTAATTAAATATTCATCATTTTATCCTTAACATCTAGATTGGTAGATTGTGGTACATAGGAACTCAATAAAATATGTGGTGCATGAATGAATGAATAACCATCTTGGAACCCTTGAAATCACTTTCAAATTTTGAAACCAATGAAATGTTTTTTTTTTCTCATTAGTTAACAAAGCATGAAAGAGTATAGAGGGAACATTTTGGAAAAATCTTTCCATCTTCATCACCATACCTAGGCCCATCATTACTACCGCTACCAAATCACATCCAATTTGGATTCCCATCCACTCCACTTATAGTAACGTATTTTCAACATGAGACTGGCCTTAGCATTACCAAAGCCAACCTGTTATGATTCTGCCTCTGTCATATCCTCCTCCTTAAGCTTTAAAAATGCCGTTTTCACATCACATTCATAAGTATTTTATATGCAATTTTAGTTGTTACAAATTTAGAATATTTTGAAAATGTTACCCACTGGTTAGGTTTTGAACTTTTTTTCCTAAAAGAAAATACCCCTTTTTATTACCTCTATGATCCTATAAGTGAAATTATCAGCAACTTTATACAAGGACAAACGGACTTTTATTGTACTTTTTTTTTGCCCACTTTAATATAGAAGTGCATTTCATTTTCTCCATGTCTGTTTTTACAGATATTTTTTTCTTATCAAATAAATACAACACATGAAAGACTAACAGTAAAATCGTTCAAATGTTTACTTAGAATAGTGTTCCAATATGTTCATATTACTGTCATAATAATGAAAATATAGAGCAAAGCAAAGAGGAGAATGCTTCTCTTGGTTAATGATGAGAAAACTACATTGCTCAGGATTGTGATTTTATTTCTGCTTCAGATGATTGAACTTTGTCATGTTCTTTCATCCATAATCATTCTTGGACCTACTTCTTACTCATCAATAAACACATATATTGAGGAGAAGAAATATCCACTTATTGCTTGGGATGGAATAGTCTAAGTAAATATGTTTTTGTAATAAACACTACTACCCTATCAAATATCCTTTTAAAAGAATCCAGGTCTTGCAAAGTGATGCGCTCTGCAAAACTAATATGTGGAATTTAGATAGCTAAGAACTATGGTACATAAGGGTGAATGTCAATGAGTCCACGTAACTTGAGTAATATCTGAAACTTATGTTCTACTTAGCTACCCCCACACCACTACCACTCTATATTCTCTGTCATAGTTCACCTTAGAACCATTTTCTCCATATAATGTTTTTTCCTCTCTTTTTAAAAATTTTGTATTTTGACTTCTTACATATTTAAAATCATCTCTTAGGCAGATAGATTTCATACTTTTTGAAACTAAAATTCTTAGTTCTCTGTCATCATCAGTTAAAGCTTTGTTTTATCTTATTTATTTATACATTTTTCATTGTTTCCTCTAAAAGAAATTAAGGATAAAGTCAGATTTATTGCCTGCTTAACCATACTAAATAGTTTTCTTCAAGTACATGGCAGAATTTTTGTCGGAGAAGGTGGTATTGTTGTTACCCTGTCTGTCAACGACTGAAAAACAAGAGATAGGTTTAATTAAAAATGGAAGGTATTTCAGTTAGACAGAAAGTAGAACATTTTATTCTTCCTTCTTCCTAACATCTTAACTTCCTTCTATTTACTTAACATAATTTTAATGAGTAACCAAGAGTCAACTACAATTAGAAAAATTTATTTTTTGAGGAAGACCATCACAAAAAGTAAACAATAAATACACAATTTCACATTATGGCAGATTCTGGGGACAAAATATAGCACATGATAGTTATTGGAGGAAGGGGAAAGTGACTTTTGATGGAGAGTCCAGGAATCAACGGCTAGAATGAATTGCCAGAAAAGATTGTGGATGTCTAGTTATGGACACCTTCAAGAAATATAAAGGTAGTTATATGAGAGAGTTTACATATGCAGTCTATATATAGTTGCCAGTCTACATAAGATTGTTTCCTAAGTTTTCTTCTGGTTCTGTGATTTTGTTATTTTGTGGCTGCAGTAGAGAAAAACAAGTAATAGTATGTTTCAGTTTGGTTGTAGTTCATTGTTAGTGGAAAAGAAGTAAAAAAGCATATTTGCATCAGTAGAAATAGATACCACAGTGTTTCATACCTCCTTTTCCAGACATATATGTACTTATTTCTACCTTACCAGAAATTCTTCTGTCCAATTTAAAAACTGAACAATTTTTATGTTTCATTACACTGTTGTTATGGGACCATACCATATATTTCAAAATCAAAATTGCCACACACATTTTCTATGAAACTGACCTCTTAATTAATCATTAGAGATGATTTGTTAATGTGCATTTATTATTAACCACAGATATCTATGTTTTGTGATTCACTGACCTTCGGAAAATGTGTAAATTTTCTCCTTAGGTTCCCTCTTTATGTAGTATATTACAACAAATGTATATATTTCAGTAGTGGGAGGGATAAATTTAAGAGGTGATTATAGGAAATATTTTCTTAGTCTCAGAGCAGAGCCATTCTTGTACCCTCATGAACCCATGAAAGAATCAGTTTCATTATAAACTTAATGTTTTCCCTAATATTTATAAAATGAAAATGTAATATCAGTCAACACATGCTTTTGTTTATATGGATTTATTGTATTAAACATAAATATGCAAAAAAACCTATGACTCAAATTATGAAAATGAAAACCTTTTCTCATAAGATTTTACATGCAAAGAAAACATAGGATTTGGTACCAAATTAGTATTCTTCAAAATATATTTTTCTAAAATTCTGCTAGAAACTATAATTACTAAAGGTTGCTGACCAAAAGAAAAGAAAATGACCCCTAACAAAATATGGTATTGTTTTACATTCTTTTTCTTACCTTTTCTTTCAACACAATTTTCTTATTTGGTATCTAATATAAAAGCTATGTAAAAATGTGACCTAACCCTCTGCAGAAAGAATCTGTTGTGGTAGAAACTCCAATCTGTTTTCCCACGCATAAACTATGTCAGTCGACAGGCAAGACTTTGCTAAAGCTAACAAAGGATATTCTCAGTTCAATTCTGAAAGACGGGATAAAGTCATACACATAAATTCTTAGTACACCCTCGAACTTACCAGATGCTAGCAGTAGAGAGTTGATAAATGCTTGCCTTGCCTGCTATATAACCTTGAAGAAGACAAAATGGAAGAAATTAACAGGCTCTCTAACTGGTTAAAGTGACAAGATCTTTGGGAAAATGTAATCATCTTAGAGTTTTTGATAACCCAGGAAGGATATGCTAACCATTGTCAGATAACTGGCATTCCCTAGGTTTTAAGGCAAACGAGTTGAGAGAAAAAATCCATATGGATAATTTAAGATTGACCACAGATATCTACATTGCATTATTCTATTTCAAAGCAATTTCTTATTTAGTACATAAGCGTGTTCCATAAAAAAGGTACATTTCTTGAAGGCAGGGGCATCATGCTCTCCACAACTGTATCTTCAGGGCCTAGCATAGTGCTTTTCTCACAGGATGTGCTTAATAAATTTTGGTTAAATCCATGAGTATGCTATCAGACTCTGAAAGGACATTATGAAATCACAAATGATCTTGGTGAAAAGACATAAAAATAAATCATTGTGAATATGAATGTGACTTTTTCATGAACTTAGATTTAAAATGTCGAAGTATGTATATGTCTTCCCTGGTGGCTCAGATGGTAAAGATCTGCCTACAATGCAGGAGACCTGGGTTCAATCCCTGGGTCAGGAGGATCTTCTGGAAAAGAGAATGGCCACTTACTGCAGTATTCTTGCCTGATGGTCACTTACTCCAGTATTCTTGCCTGGAGAATTCCACGGACAGAGGAGCTTGGTGGTCTGCAGTCCATGGGGTCGCAAAGAGTCAGACACGACTGAGCAACCAACACTTTCACTTTCACATGTGTATATTAATTTTCATGCACACACATGGAACAAAGGGATGAATATTAAAGACTAGAGCAGAATTTTAAGAATAACCTAACCCCAGAAGACTAAATTCCATATTGGAAAATTTTTGAATGTTAGGTTTATAACTTGTGAATAAATTTGAACATTTTAAGTGCAGAATTTAGGATTATATTCCTTTTCTCTGGGAGGAAGTTTATAATTATTGGAAAAAGAACAAATAATGTCAGAAAATGTCTCTTAAAAGATCAATTTGGAAAAAAGCGAATAAGAACTGATAAGCCTATAACACAAGGTTGCCACCAAAGCTTAGTTGATGAGAATAGCCAAACAATTTTGTTTATATTTTACTCTAATAATAAGTAATATAGTGAATATCCATTGCATTCTTAGTGTATAACAGTCATTTCTGCATTACTATAAATGACACACCTAATAGTTTAAAGGACACTTTTGCAAACCATTCGAAATAGAGATCTTTGGTGAGAACTAAGATATGGAAGACTTAGCTAAATTGCTTAAGTTCACAGAATTAATGTCAGAGGATTTGAATATGACCTCCAGATAATCCATTACCTTACCCACTCCTTCTACCACCATTCTTAAAAGAAACAGCACTCAAAGACAAGAAATTAGCTCTGTTTTACTGTTTATGGCCCATTTTCATGAGGATTTCCTCACTTAACTGTAGTTAAAAGTAAAATGAAGTCCAAGGGAGGAAAGAGGCAATAAGAGAATACCTAAAGGATTAAAATGAATTCAAGATTACCAGCCAGGATAAACAACTTTCTATCTATGGAACAAAAAGAAGAGAAAGGGAAAAAAAGCCAAGTCCTTGACTTGAAGGGGGTATGGGATGAAATGACAGAAGGAATGCAGAGTTCTGGAAGGATCCTTCGCCCCTGCACACAAGAGCTTGCAGCTGCTCCTTGAGGCTAGTTCTGGGTAGGAGCCGGATTTGTACCCATGAAATCAGTGAGTGATTTTCATGATGATCTCGATAATAACTATGGCATCAGTCAGTTTTTTTCAGCCTCATCCTTAGTTAGTGATAAAAGAGGAAGATTCTTATTCTGTGTGCCAGTTCTTTTGCATGTTGCTGATTAGAAAGAAATCCATAACTACAGATAGATCTTTTTATTTTGCTATACTTTTTACCTTAGAAAAGAAGTGTTGAGAGACATTTTGTTTAGGATCAGAAGAATCTGAGAGTTAGGTTTCCTGACTTTCAAATAAATTTGAACTTCCTGAGTACAAAGTTTAGAATCAAGTTCCTGTTTTCTGGGCAAAGTTTCATGTATTGGTGATAAAATGTGAATTTTCTGCTTCAAAGATAAAAGACTCAAATGATTTTTCAAGGCCTGGGAAGACCAAGATAGTTATTCCAAAACTAAATTTTAATGAGTTAAGTGTAAATGAATTAGAAACATGCTTCTCAGATTTCTTATTAAAATATACATAAGGTTACAGGTTATGAAGAAAAATGCTTGGCAAAGTTCATCTCAGCAATTGCCAATCTTAAAACATTTAAGACATTTTATCAGTTGTCCCAACAGCAGATGGAAGCTGCCGCTCCCTTCCATCCTTTGCTTTCATTGCTAAGTTCTTTAAAGCTTAAAGTGCCTCTTCTAAATTAACTTCTTTAACACATTGCTCATCTGTTATCCTGAGGCACTTATAGAACAAAGTACAAAGTTTATATCACCCCAGAATTTTAGAAGACATTAAATTCAGCTATTTAATATCTAATCGGAGAGGAACTGCAAACCCAGGCATACTCCTTTATAGGTTCGCAAGGATACCTTCAAGCTACGCAAACTTACATTGTTCTGAGGACCCATGAGTACATATGATTATCTATGAATGCTAAAAGAGATTAACCAGGAGTAACCCCCAGGAGTCTGCTATACTTTCTGCCTGCTTTCTGTAAATAAGCGTTAAAACCACTTTTCAGGAATAATGTTTAAAAGACCTGGTTATGCTTTATTTATTCAAAGAAGTAGAAAGTGGACAGACTTAAACATTTGATACAAAGAAATTCCTTGTTCCTTGTCAGAAAAAAAACAGAAAATACTTACTTGCACAGAAATAACTATTTCTGTGAACTTGAAGTTCAGAGTATTTTATAAAGGACACTACAACTGAAATTGTCATGAGTAATAATTGCTCTTTCATTTTATTTTCTGCCATCTCTTTTTATTGGAGGATAATAGCTTTATAGTATTGTGTTGATCTCTGCCATACATCAACATGAGTCAGCCATAGGTATACAAATGTCCCCTCTCTCCCGAACCCCTCTTCTATCTCCCACTCCATCCCACCCCACCCTTCTAGGTTGTCACAGAGCACTGGGTTGAGCTCCCTTTGTCACAGAGCAAATTCCCACTAGCTATCTATTTTATATATGGTAGTGTATATGTTTCCAAGCTATTCTGTCAATTTGTCCCACATTCTCCTTCTCCCACAGTGTTCACAAGTCTATCCAGTATGTCTGCCTCTCCATTACATGCAGATTCTTTACCTCCTAAACCCTAGGAAATTCCAGAAAACCCATATTAGGTACTTAAGTACCATGTCTTTACAACACAAACACTGAACAACTGTACTCATTTGAGTCCAAATTATTTTCATATTTCTCTAATTAACCCTACCAAGCAAATAAGTAAATATGTTGGCACTGGTCTTCATTATTAAATGATTGTGATGACCTCATAAGATCTGATTCTTTTTATTCCTGCTCTAAAGTTTCTGCCCGCTTCCTAGATAACTTACACAAGAACATTTAGATAGGCTTTAAGAGGCTTTAATAGTGTGACATCTTATATGATCTCTGCACCTGTGCTGTGAAAATGGTTGATTAGGTATTTATGATCCACATCTTAGGAATGAGGAGGTAAGTGACTATGTGACATTGGAAAAGTTCCCTAAATTATCTGAGCATCAGGGTCTTCATTTAGTAGTTGCCACACCACATAGGGTTGCATGGGAAATAAACTGAGAAAATGCATATAAATATTTTAGCAGAGTCCTGATACATATTAACTGTTCAGTAAATATCAAATGTTATATATACTATTGCCTAAGATGCCTTAGCTATTAACTGGTGAAGTCAGCATCAAAGTCAGGGTCTTCTAATTTCTGGTCTGGTGCTCTAGGCTCCCCATTGCCCACAAGAGCATTTTTAAACATACAATGAAATCCTCCATGTTCTTGCTCCTGTTTATTTTGCCAGCCCTGTGTTCGCCAACCCCTTACCCACTGACATTGCAGCCAAGCCAAGCTGCTGGCAGGCACTCTCTTCTGCTCTGCCAGAGTACATACTGTCTTTAGATAATCTCTTTCTGTCCTCTGAACTCCCACCCATCCTTCAGGATCCAGATCAAGTGATAAATGAACCTTACAGACCCACAAACAGGACATTCTGCCTCTGTTCCCAAGATTTTCTTCATCTCTGTTAAATAGCTGTCTTCTCATATAACAGTTTGTTTCTCTGCTACACAAATTGTATACTCCTTGAAGTCAGGAATTTTGTTTTACTCAGCTCTGACCCTTGTAACTGTCCATTGGTTAGTATTTGTTGAACCGATTCTAGATTCAGTTTCCCCCCTTCATCATGCTGCCATGTGCTCAGGGTGGCTTTGGTAGACCACAGTTACAGAACAAGGTCTCTAAATAATAGTTAATTAAACATTTAACCTGGCAGATCTGGTTCCCCTGGTAAATATTGGTTCTCATTCCTAGAGAATGTTCCACTTGTTCACCTGATGATAGACAAGTAGGCTGGGTAAACTATCAGATTTTCTACATTGTTTGAGTTTCCACCAAGATTGCCATTTTTCCACCTTAATTTCCTGCAGGTCTTTCCCTTGGCCACTGTATACCAACTACCCTGATGTTCTTTTAGTCCCTAAACACCAAACTCTTAGCTTCATGGCATCGGCTGTGCTACGCTTTGCTTTGTAGAGTCTTTCCCCATCTTCACATTGCAGTCTTCTCATCTGTCAAGTTTCATTAAATATCTTCTTCCATGAACATGAAAAGTCAAATAGATCTCCTATTATTCTCCTTCATAGTTCCCTGACTCTAACTTCCCCCTCCTCCTCCCCTCCTCTTTTTATTCCTTTTTCCATCATTCTTTCCTCGTGATTTGTAGGTATTTTATTTATTTGCTACTTTTTTTTTTTTGCTGTTTGTCACATTAGGAGTAAACTCCATAACAGTAAGGACCACATCTGTTCAGTGTTGTATGACACTTCATGAGGACTACAAATTGAATGAATAAAGAAAGAAAAAATGAATACAATAAACTCAGATGTTATATATACAGATATCTATCAAATATAGCTTTTTAAAAAAAATAAACTAGATTAATTCAGACAATAGAGGCTTTAAAAGAAGAAAGAATCCATCAATAAGTCTGTAGGCCCTTGCCAGTCATCTGCTAAGCAAACTCTGTCAGGTATTGGCACTAAGAATAGGGAATATAAACCATGCCTTTTCATTTGTTGTTGCTGTTGTTTAATTGCTAAGTCATGGCTGATTCTTTTGCAACCCCATGGACTGTAGCCTGCCAGACTCCTCTGTCCAGGGGATTTCCTAGGCAAGAATACTGGAGTAGGTTGCCATTTCCTTCTCCAGAGGATCTTCCCTAAGCAGGCATCAAACCCATGTCTCCTGCATTGCAGGCTGATTCTTTACCACTGAGCAACCAGGGATAATGAATAAAAGACTATGTGATTTGATCTTCAGACCCTCTCAGCTTCAGGCTACTGTTGCTCTTGTTAACTTTGACCTTTCCATACTGGCCTTTCAGTGTCTCCAAAATGCCTTTCTTCTTACCCAGCATATTTCCCCACTTTACTTGTTAGGAAAGATACATAAGATCAGTTTATCCTATTCCCTCATGTACCCCTACTTTTCTTGTCTCTTTCCTAAGTTCATTGTAAGTTTCCCAATGAATGTATTCTTCAGCCTGTGCCCTTCATTGCCAGGCTATGTTCCAAGAGACATCTGCCTTCCCACACTCTTCCAGAACTCTTATGACTTTCTATAAACCAAACAAATCCACACACTTCTACCCTGAGTATCTTAATGTAACTTGGAGGATCCTCCTATGATTTTTAGTAGTCCTCAACAATAGAGTAACTGTGTTTGCTTTAGAGACCGTGGTGGATATTTGAAAGACTATGAAAGGCTCATTAACATGATGGAAGAGTGCCTCAAGAAGGTCATAGAAAAGGAGGAGAAAGTTAAAATACTGAAGCAATCAAGTTGAGTTTCATTTTGTCCTTTAAGAGTCTTATGGGTAAATAAATTCCCTAATATTAGAACATTTTTTTAACATAAATAGCATAGTTTTACTAGTTGTACTTACCAAAAAATTTTAAAGGAATTAATCTTAAGAAGAAAAAGGTGGAATTTTAGTTTCCTCATTCCTTGCCAAATAAGAACTTTCTGGTCCCCGGTGTTTTGACTACATTAACATCTATGTTGTTTGCATACAGTTGCTAAAACATTAAATACAGTGTCTTTCCAAATTCATTGACATACCTTACTTTTTCCTAGTATGAGTTCGTGATTAATATAGCTTGTTAGGCCTCTAGTATGACTTTATAAACACAACCCAGCTGTATTCACCCTCCAAAATTGAAAAATGAGAACTAGTTTTTCTCCATTTAACTTTTTCTAAAGTTTCTGCAAGATGATGCTCATGTTACATCTAAACATCAGCTGTACAGCTTTCTCTTTCTTTAGCTATTAGTCCCTTAGGTATAACTCTGTAATCAAAGGGAGGTCAACTGTATCCAAATACAAATATGCCAGAATGTCTCTGGCATAAATCTCTCCCTAAAGATTTTAGTAGTATTACTTCAGGAGAGAGGGGAAAAAGTACTATGTTTTATCTAAAAGCTAAGAACTTAATTCATTTAAAAAATAAGGTACTGAGTTATCCTTGCAGAGAGCTATGTGAGCACAGGATCTATATGTTGCTCATCATTTTTCTTTTTACTAAATTTAGAAAGAACTTTGACAATCACAGGAAAACATGCTGCTGTATAGGAACTAAGTGGTTACTCTCAATGAATGCTCCCCATATTGCTGTAAACTGCAGAGAAGGTATAGCTGTCCAAATTCATAGTCATTTTCTGGTATTCAGTTAATTTCAGAAGCAGCTAAGGGCCAGTAGGCAAAATTATGAACTACATGGAGGATATTTCTTTCTGTTTAGATGTTAGCTGTCCAAGCTTCTGAACTTCATTGCTAATAATTTTGTTCTATTTCCAATAATAGGCTTCAGGTGGAATGGCTCTGAAGGGTTTCATTTTACTTACCCTTTGTACAAATCCAGGCCTGACTAGATCGTATCTTGAAACCCAAATGCTTCCCATCATTACATTGGGAAATGAGTCCCAGTAGAGGGGCACTGAAAGCTGATTTTCATGACAGCATTCCTCTTTCTCATTGTACACTGTCTGATGGATGCTATTTAAAACAATTTCACAACCAGGAAGATATTTTTTGAATACCTCTGATTTGCAAATAATCATAAGTATGAATGTTTCCCCTCAGTAAGTGGCACGAATTTCCAAATGTTCAATTTACTTATGTAATTGTTTCTTCTCCTTCTCTTTCATTATTAACTAATTTTTCAGGCTGGTGGTTTGATGCCTGTGGCCCATCCAATCTAAATGGAATGTTTTATACAGCGGGACAGAACCACGGAAAACTGAATGGAATAAAATGGCATTATTTCAAAGGGCCCAGTTACTCCTTACGTTCCACAACTATGATGATTCGCCCTTTGGACTTTTGAAGGCATACTGTCAGCCAAGAGCAATCATAAAAGCCACCAAGAAATCTGGAGAAGCCACCAGATGAGAAACTGCTCGAAAACTTCTGAAGCAAACAATATAGTCTCCCTTCTAGCAACAAGTAGCAGTTATGTGAAGTCACCAAGGTCCTTGACTGTGAATTTGGAACCTTATGAGTTTCACAAAGTCTCTACTTGGGATGACTGTGTTCATACGGCTTGACTATCGACTGCCATTCACTGTCATGCTTTTAAAAGGGAAGAAACTGTTAAGCTCACTGTGCTTCAAACTACTACTGGATCTTATTTTGGAACTATGGTAGCCAGATGATAAATATGGTTTATTTCATATAAAACCAAAAAAAGAAAAAAAAGAGAGAGAGAAGAAAATGAACAACATCAACAACAAAAAGAGTATACATGAAGAATAAAAACTGGCTTGCCATAATCCTTTGGAAAAGATATATTACACCAGTGAAATGGTGTTATTTCTATGCAAACCTAATAAGTTTGTACTGTTGCACAATTTTAATAAAAGTTCAGGAAGAACAGCATTGCCCTCTGAGTTAGTGAAACGGATTTCAGAAGTCTCCTTCTTAAATCATACTTACTAGTTGATTTCAGTTAACCCATCTTCAAATATAACTTCCATTTTGGTAACCTATAAAGAATTGTAGTGCATGAAGAATAGCAGTGTGAAGTAGAAACACACTCTGTTATTCTTTGATTTACAGTTTTCAGAAAAAATGGACATAATCAACTATTGGATATATGAGATGAAAATTTATCCTTCCCCCCATGCTACAGTTTTCATTTATTTTAAAAACTGACTGATATATAAATATATTTATAGCCTGAGTAAAGTTTAAAGAATGTGAAATATATCATCAAGCCCTTAAAATAATATACATGCATTTAATATTCCCTTTGATATTATACATGAAAGCAGTATTCTAGAGTGTAATAAGTTGAAATAAAACCAAGTAAACTGGAACAGTTCATTTTACAGTATCTTCTTGCATGTGTCCACTTAAGTGTAACTTTATTATTTTTAAAATAATTATCTTCAATTCTTCACCCTGTTATTTCATGCTAATTTAATTTTTACTAATTAACTGAAACTTGCTTTCCAGATTCACTCTGTTCCAGTTTCTATAAAAGATACACTTTGAAGTCTATGAAAAATGAAAGAAGAATTATAAATATCATTGTACATAGCATGTTTATATCACAGTAAACCTAATAGCTGTTTAATCTGGAATATTAATTGCCCTCGATTGATGCAAATAAGCATATTTTCAAAAAAACTACTATACCACTTTATGAAATGTACTGTTTCTTCATATTTTTCTATGTTGGGCTCTGTTTTCTTAGGCAATTTCTGATTTTAAGACATTACCAGTACAGGAAAAAAAACTGGCAAACTTTGTATTATATGTTAAAGAAAACACATGAACAAAACAAAATTAATCATAGTCACTTGACTAAGAAAATTCTAATTACTAGTTACTGTAAATCGCAATGAAAATATTTCTATGGCTTAACTGATTTCAAGTCAATTCTGGACACAGATGTTTGTGGCAGTGTGAAGTTACTGCAGTCTTGTCAAGAAGTGCTTTCTGCCTCTTAGGTGTTCAAGGTCACAAGCGTGAACAATTTTCATCAAAACATAAGGTAGACTTTGATATAAGAAAATTGAAATCCACTTTGAGTTTCCTTTCTTAATAAAAGTAAAAGTTTTTATCGAGGCACTAAGACCAGTTTTAGGCCTGGTGACTTGATCTCTTGTGCGTTTGTGTGTTTCCTCCATTTGAGAGAATAAAGCTACTCACATTTTTCAGAAATTATTTTTTCAAAGTTTACCATCAAATGTTTATACTTTTATGTGTGTATACAAACCTGTTCTGCCTTAAACTCGATGTTTGCAGGTATTCCACAGTTTTTCTATTCTTGTCGACTCTTTCATAACACTGTTGAGCTTTTTCCTCTGAAAACTTCCTTGATGTTTTCATTTAAGTGAATGAAAGTGAGTGTTTTGTTTTTTTGTGTTCCTAGAGATTTTTTCCTTACGATTCTTTTGAAAAGTAGTACTATTTTCCAACTTATAATACAAAAATAAAAGGAAAAAAATGGGAAAAAGCTTGATATTTACTGTTTTGTTATCTGGGTTTAAAAAATGAAATATTTCCAATTATTTATAATAAAGGAGTATAAATGTTTTATGACTCCATTATGTGCACTGTGTAATGCCTACCTGTTTGTGGCCATTTAACATATATATCCTTTGCATTTAATTATTCAGAATAAGACAGTTAGGTAATAGTATTTTGTCTTTCAATTTTTATATGAATTAAACTCATGTAGTTTCTATGCCAATTTCTGCACATCAATAGCAGCTTTATTTGATTTAAATAAAATTGAAAGTAACATATTTGTGCACCTCCTCATTTTAAATATTTTACAAGTTTTAAAATTAGAGATATATGGAAGTATGGATTCTATGAAAAAATTACCAAATGAACTAAAGTCTCAATCTTTGAAAATCTTTCAGTCTTGGATATGGTAAGAAAGCTTAACTCCATTAGAACATTAGATCAAAGCAGTGGGTCTGAGTCCCACATTATCTACTGTGATTGTTATGTCCTGTCAATAATTATTTTTTTAAATTTCCTGTGTTCTTTTTTTATGAATAAATTCTTTAAATTCTATAGTGTTCTATATTTGCAAAAGTTTCACACACATGATTTAATACAATCCCATAATAGCCTTTTTTTTAACCCTACCTCTATATTGTCCCTCCCCCTTTTCCTCTCCACAGTGGTAACAAGTAGTTTTTCCTCTATATCTGTGAGTCTGCTTCTTTTTTATTTTATTCACTAATTTGCTGTATTTTTTAGATTCTACATGTAAGTGATAGCATACAGTATTTTTATTTCTCTGACTTACTCTACTTAGCATATTGCCCTATGTCTATCCATGTTGCTGCAAATGGCAAAATTACTTTCTTTTTTTCTAGCTGAGTAGTATTGCATTGTATGGGCTTCCCAGGTGGCTAAGTGATAAAGAATTTTCCTGCCAATGCAGGAGATGTGGGTTCAGTCTATGGAATTTAGAAAGACGGTAATGAGAACCCAACATGCGAGACAGCAAAAGGAATGCAAATGTATAGAATAGACTCCTGGACTTTGTGGATGAGGGTAAGGGTGGGATGATATGGGAGAAGGGCATTGAAACAAGTTAATTATCATATGTCTAATCAATCGCCAGCCCAGGATTGATGCTCGGGGTTGGTGCAGCGAGATTTCCCGGGGGGGAGGGAGGAAGGAGGGGGGTTCTGGAGGGGAAGCATATGTAAACCCATGGTGATATCATGACATTGTATGGCAAAAACAATTAAAAAAAATTTAAAAAAATTAGAAAAAAAACTGAAAAAAAAAAATCCCTGGGTTTGGGAAGATGCCCTGGAGAAGGAAATGGCAACCCACTCCAGTATTCTGCCTGGGAAATCCCATGGACAGAGGAGCCTGGTGGGCTACAATCCATGGGGTCGGATGTGACTTAGCAACTAAAAGAATCAGACATGACTTAGCAACTAAACAACAACAACAACATTCCATTGTGTATGTGTGTGTGTATATATATATATATATATATATATGTATAGCCCATCTTCTTTATCCATTCATCTGTTGATGGACACTTCAGTTGTTTCTATACCTTGACAATTATAAATAATGCTATGAACATTGGTTTGCATGTATCTTTTCAAATTAGTGGGTTTTTTCTTTTTAGATATATACCCATGGGTGGAATTGCTAGGCCAGATGGTAGTTGTAATTTTCGTTTTCTGAGAAGCCTCCACTGTACCGATTTACATTCCCACCAAGTAGAGCATTCTCCTTTCTCCGCATCCTGGCCAACATTTGTTCTGTGTGTTCTTTTTGATGACAGCGGTTCTGACAGGTGTGAGGTGACACCTCATTGTGGTGTTGGTTTGCATCCCCTGCAGGTTAGCAATGTTGACCATGTTTTCGCATGCCTGTTGGTCATCTGCTTTTCCTGTTTGGAAGAATGTCTGTTCAGTTCTGCCTTTTTTAATTGGGACGCTCATTTGTTTTTTGATGTTGAGTTGTACAAGCTGTTCATATATGTTGGATATTAACCCCTAATGGGTCAAGTCATTTACAAATATTTTCTCCCATTCAGTAGGTTGTCTTTTTGTTTTGTTGTTGGTTTCCTGTGCTGTGCAAGCAAGTTTAATTAGCTTAAATGTTTAATTTGGTCACATTAGTTTGTTTTTGCCTTTGTTTTCTCTGCTTTAGGATGTCCTGTCAATTGTTAAATGCTGAATTATTATATGACAATTGACAATAAATTCTGGGGACTTGGTGTGGAATAATAGGATGCGTTTTGAATATCTGAGTTTGGTATAAAGGGAAAAGGGCATAAAGGTGGATACCATTATCAGCCATTTTTGCCACAGAACTAGGACTACCTTACCTAAGTTCCTCTTATGTAAGTTAAATTTGAAAATAAATGTATGCTTCCTACATATGCTATAAAGAATCAGAATTGACAGTAAAAAGGTGCTAAAACATAAATTAAAGATGGACTTAAATGGGTGCACTTTAATACAGTGTCTAAATGTCAAAACAGTGATATAAAAGTTTAGAGAAGAAGATTATTAAGCCTCTAAATTAACTTCAATATTTCCATTAGGAGAAAGTTATAACAAGAATATTCATAATGAGTCTTGGATTGTAGTTACATAGCACTCCCTTTAGGAAATCGTTTTATAAGCTTAATGAGCAGGATGTGAAATATTTTTAACAGACATAGTGAGCAGCTACTTAGCATCCAAATGAAGCATTAAGAAGGTATTAAGGGTACAGGTGATTAAAACATAAGGAAATTTGCAATTAGTGAGAAAAATAAGCAAGTTACATTAATGAGCAGTACAAGAAGGTTTATATTATTAAAATTAATATGTTTGTTTAAACTGCAACAAGAATACTGGGAAACTCGCAAGCCTCCCTCAATTTTCACAATACATTTTTTAGAAGATGGTGTCTGAGCTCTGTCCTTTGCACACTTTTAGAAGGACTATATTTGCTGTAATTAGTGAATGCATTAGAAGGAGGTAAAACTGGAAAAGTTTGGGTCATTGAGGACAAATGATACAATCTGCTAGAATGAGGACCTGATATATACAGCAGCATAACATGAATGGACTAGATAAGCTAAATTTTGAGAGGATTTAAGGGAAAAAATTCAAATAATTTGATGATTAGATGGAAGGTGGGAAGGGTCAAGGTCATTCCAGATTTTTGTCTTGGCTAAGTAGAAGATGGTGCAAGTATCCAAAATAAGGAACACAGGTTTAGGGGAGTGGATAATGAGTTCAGTTTTACGTGTTGAATTAGAGATTCTAGTGATTCAAGCTTGGCAATGGAATATAATGAGTCTGAGCTCAAGCAGGACCGAAGTGGATGATATAGATGATTTAGGCAGAAATTAAAATTATTAGACAAGATTATTTAAAAAGCATGTGTAGTGAAATAGATCTCACTTAAACACTTGATCAAGCATAAAAATTTTAAGGAGCAGATAAATGACAAGAATTCAAAAAGGAGATGAGAAATTATAGCTGAATAAACTAGAGAAAAATCATCGTAAGGGAATGGAGTTACAGAAGTCAGGTGAGTAGATTGCATCAATACCTTAAGATGCCTAACTCACCATAGATGGTGGGCATATTATGATTAAAAAGTGCCCACTGAATTTGGCATACAGGGGGCCACTGGTGATTTTTGTTAGGCCAGAATTAGAGGTGTAGGGGTAAGACACCAGGCAGCAAGAAGATTTTATGAATAAATGAAAGATAGGGACATGAGGATAATTAGAGTTCAAACTCTTCCTATTTACAATAGAATTATTTCTAGGCTAGTGTTATATATTAGAAACTTTTTAGAAATGCATAATCTCAGGCCCCATCCCACTGCTGAATTAGAATCTTCATTTTAATAAGATACTCAAGTGACTCATGGACATTAAAAGTTTGAGAAATTTGGTTTAGATTGATTTTGTCATTGGGTCACTAAGTTATGTCTGACCCTTTTGCGACCCCATTGACTTTAGCCCTCCCGACTCTTCTGTCCATGGGATTTCCCAAGCAATAATACTAGATTGGGTTGCCATTTCCTTCTCCAGACAGTCTCAGCGCAGGGACTGAACCCAGGTCTCCTGCTTGGCAGACTGATTCTTTACCACTGAGCCACCTGAAAAACCCACTGGTTTAGTGGTTTTTAGGATGTTTTTGTAGGATGACAGGTGTGTGAATGTACACACAGACTTAGGAAGATGAGCCTTTCAAGGAATTGAGGCTGAAAGGAAGAACAGAAAGGTCCTTGGAGCAAGTGTTCTGAGGTGGCTGCGAGCATGGACCGAGTGTTGGGAGGGAGAGGAGGTGTACTTTTAATAGGAGGAGAAATGTCTCTCTGAAGAGACTAGGAGAGAATGAAATGCTGTAGGAGGCACAGCCAATCAGTGGTCTCTGTTTCATAGGGGAAGTGGAAGGAAGGAAGCATATCTGTAAGAGTGTGGGGCAGTTCAATTAAAGTGTTTGAAAATAGGTTTGGCATGACCACTTAACGTAACTGGTGAAGCAGACATCTAGAGGAGTCTGGTGGCTCAAACAGCGGCCCCTGCAATGTGGGAGAGCTGGGTTCGATCTCTGGGTTGGGACGATCCCCTGGAGGAGGAAACAGCACACATTCTTGCCTGGAGAATCCCATGGATAGAGGAGCCTGGTGGGCGACAGTACATGCTGTCACAAAGAGTCCGACAAGACTGAACTTTCTAAAAATTTAATTGAGATTGGAAATCACAAGTGTGAACAGACTAATCTACTTTTTCCAGTGATTTCATATGTGTGAAAATAATGAAATAAAAAGCCTTACTTAAAGCTCACTGTGTCCTCTTTGAAGTGCACCCGAATTCCCCTAGACTAAATTACTCACCCTTCTTCTATGTTCCCATGACATTTTATTTCTACTTATGGTAAAGAATTTTCAGTTTGACTTGTGTTCCAGTCAGCTATGAATATACTTGTTCTCTGTCCAGATAATGAGCATTTGGGGTCAGGGATCAAATTTAATTAGTTTTTATTGTTGTTACCAGAACCTAACATTGTGTCTAGAACATTCTTGAATCTCAATTAAGTGTCAGATGATTTACACTTTTTCTGTTCCAGATTATAACCAGAGTTCTTATTCCATGTCTCATTTTACATTGTGTTTCCAGAAACCAGTATAATGTGAAGACAGCTTAAATGGTAAGTAAACTGGGTTAATTGGGGGTGAGTAGGTGGAAGGATGGATAGACCCATGACACGTGGATGAAAACTGCAGGAATTCAAAATGATCTATAATTTTTTTTTTTCTTGAGAGGTTATACTGTAAGAAAAATGCCTTTCTGCTTTCGACAAAAATATATAAAGACAATTTTTCCAAACATCAAAGAACTTCAGATTATTTGTATACTAATGAGAATCATGTGGGTTACATTTCTCTCCGAATTAGAGATGTTTTGTTTAGAGTGTAAGGAACAACCAGAAACAAACTCTGGATCCTAGCAGGACATAAACATCTGACAATATTTGAGCTGCCTATGTCCAAACTAGTAAGGAGCACAATGAGTCTAGTACTCAGAGAGTGACAGCACTGATCTGAACCCCAGTCAAGGAGGGGACAGCCAGAGCACAGATGGCAGCATTACTGAGGGCAGTGGGACAGGAAAAAGGAGACGTGGGAATTTCCATTATTGTACCAAAAACCCGCAGAAGCCTCTGCTGTAGTGGCTCAGCAGTAAAGAATCCTCCTGACAATATAGGGGAGGCAGCTTTGAACCCTGGGTTGGGAAAATCCCCTGGAGAAGGAAATGGCAACCCTCTCTAGTATTGTAGGTGTCCCTGGTGGTTCAGACAATAAAGAATCTGGCTTCAGTGCAGGGACCTGGGTTCAATCCCTGGGTCAGGAAGACACCTGGAGAAAGGAATGGCTACACACTCCAGCATTCTTGCCTGGAGAATTCCATGGATAGAGGAGCCTGGCGGGCCAGTCCATGGGTTCACAAAGAGTCAGATATGACTGAGCAACTAACACTTTCACACTAGTATTCTTGCCTGGGAAACTCCATGGACAGAGGATCCTGGCAGGCTACAGCCCATGCGGTTGCAAAAGAATCAGACACAACTTAGTGACTCAACAATAATAGTATCTTCTGGACTATCAGGTTACAATATTATTGCTTTTGTGAGTCTGTAGATTAAGAGTGAGGATGAGCCACTTTGAAAGGGCGCCTGGTATGAAGACAGAGATCAGTAAAAGTGTGTTCACTGACAATCTCTGGACCTCGAAACTGAGAAGTCTAACGTTATTGGTGCCCTCTGGCACGTCGTCTCCATAGGAAAGGCTGTTAACTGAGAAATCTTGCAACCTGCGATTCTCTATCAAGAGTTACAGGGTTTTTTTAGGTTGCCGTTTGGTTTTTGTTCGTTCACTTGTTTTGGTTTGGGTTTGGTTTTTCTGACCAGGAGAGTGTGCACAGCTCCTACATGAGGTGACCTAGAAGTGCTGAATGGTAAATGTCTCAATAAACAATTTTTAACAGATGACAAACGTCTGTAGCCCTGAAGGCAAATCTGGGATGAATTCTACACTGTATCCCAAATCCCTCAGCAGAAATGAGTTTCCGTTGCTCACACCAGCAACTAACTTGATAGCACATTATTTTGTTGTTTTATTTTCCTATATGCTTTATCTCCAGTCTTTTACCCATGTCCCTGGAATCACCTCTCAGATGAATTACTTGCCCTTTCTCATGCTCTACTTCAGGCAAAACCCAAATCAAGAGAAGTCTATGTGTATCAGGTGCATGGCTAATTACTGAGATACAGAGATGCCTTCAGTAATATAAAGACCAGTTGAGTGAGAACAATCGCAGAGGAGCCTTTATAAGGACAGATGGAGCTGGTGTCTCTGAAAGCATTCATCTAAATAACCAGTTCTAAGTTGTATTTTATCCGTTACCACTGTACTTCCCTTTATAAAGTTTTGCTAAACGTGCCAGACTAGAATAAAACATACCATGGGTAATTGAGAGAAGGATTTGTGCCCACTCTGTGCTAGAGTAGGAAAATTAAAAGTGACCACCCCCAAGGGAATTTTAGGGGTGGCGTTGGAGACTGGGAAGTCTCC
Source organism: Antilocapra americana (assembly GCA_007570785.1). Classification (NCBI taxonomy): domain Eukaryota; kingdom Metazoa; phylum Chordata; class Mammalia; order Artiodactyla; family Antilocapridae; genus Antilocapra; species Antilocapra americana. The sequence continues at coordinate 34,318,593 of ML661885.1, forward strand.
AAGGGGGGGGTGAACCTGGAGTGATACAGTTTTGAGCAGTTAAGTCATACTGGTTTCCTCATGAGATGTTTCTGCCATGGTAACTGTGGACTATTCCAGATTAAGGGAATCATCAAACTTCCTTAGGGTGGCCCCTGAGTTAAATGCATCCTATATGTACTGGTTACATTCATTGAGAACCAAGCCGATGGCCTACTTCTCTATTCTATACTATTCTTCACCTCTTCTCTATCGGCATGCCTCTCACTGCCCCAGCTTCATTTCCCTTCTACCTTTCTACTGCTCCAACTTCATTTCTCCCTGATTATATAGACCCAGAGCATTGTTAGTGCTAAAAACCTTATAACTCAGTCTCCCATGTTTATAAAAGTGATTACATACAATTTCATTTTCAGTATTATTATTTCAGTGAGAAATGTATTTGGCTTAAAACATTTCAATATGTTTCTTTGTTTTCCAACATGAAAACCTTATTTATTTTCTACAAGAAATTTTTTACCAAAATATTTACTTCAAACTGTCAGGTCCTTTTGTGTTGTTGCACTGAGCTTTCTGCTCAGTGTCTCACAAGGTCAAAATCAAGGCCTCAGCAAGCTGCACACTCATCTGGAGCTTAGGATCCATCTAAGCACTCTGTTGGCAGAATGACGCTCTTGAGGTTGTAGAACTGGAGTCTCCTTCCTGCTGGAGGTGAGCTGGTGGCCATACTGGGCTCTCGGCCACACTCAGGGAAGACTGTATGTTGTTGTTCAGTCACTCAGTCATGTCTGACTCTTTGCAACCCTATGGACTATAGCACACCAGGCTTCCCTGTCCTTCACTATCTCCCAGAGTTGGTTCAAACTCATGTCCATTGAGTCGATGATGACATGCAATCATCTCATCCTCTGTCACCCCCTTCTTCTCCTGCCCTCAATCTTTACCAGCATAAGGATCTTTTCCAATGAGTCGGCTCTTCGCATGAGGTGGCCAAAGTATTGGATTTTCAGCTTCAGCATCAGTCCTTCTGATGAATATTCAGGGTTGATTTCATTTAGGATTAACTGGTTTGATCTCCTTGCAGTCCACGTGACTCTCAAGAGTCTTCTCTGACACCACAGTTTGATTGTATGGGCTTGAACTAATCATATGAACTCTGTAAATTGGGGTCTATACATTAGAGACAGGAGTAAAATCCTTTACCTTCACAGTCATGGGGATTATACAGGGCAAGGACAATATGAGGTAAAGAATCTTGGGGGCCAGCAAAGAATTCTGCCTTCCATAGATGAGAAGGGGCTTACGGGGTGGCACAATGGTAAATAATCTGCCCACCAATGTAGGAGATGCAGATTCAATCCCTGAGATGGGAAGAACCCCTGGAGAGGAGAAGGAAATGGTGACCCACTCCAGCATTCTTGCCCAGAAGATCCTGTGAGGAGCCTGGCGGGCTACAATCCATGGAGTCACAGAGTCAGAAACATCTTAGCAACTAAACAACAACAACATAGATGAGAAACAAAGTATATAAAAATACTCTGCTTATCAGAAAATAGATCTAGTGTTTTGGAAATGGTGCATAGTCAAGAAAACATTGTCATGCGTATACATATGCAGTTAATGTCTCAAGAAACAATCTTCAACAGAGGATGTGTCTCTGTGGATAAACATCTCATGCATGTATGCTAAGTCGCTTCAATCGTGTCTGACTCTTTGTGACCCTATGGACTGTAGCCAGCCAGGCCTCTGTCCATGGGATTCTCCAGGCAAGAATACTGAAGTGGTTGCCATGCCCTTCTCCAGGGAATCTTCCCAACCCAGGGATCCAACCAATATCCCTTACATCTCCTGAATTGACAGGCAGGTTCTTTACCACTAGCACCACCTGGGAAGCCCACAGATAAACATCTCAGATCAGTGTATGTCAGAAGATCTAGGCTAACAGCCTAGCACTGATATTTACCCTAGAAAATTATCTTACTCTGTCTGATATTGTTTCCTCAAGTTTTAAACATGGATAATAATAACAAGCTTTGCTTGCGTTTTTATTGTTTTGTTTTCCTGTGCAGTATCATTGTCAGAATCAATGAGATAATTTAAGTACTGTTGTGAGTATAAATCTCAATTTTACAAGCTCAGACAAGCAAGAAATACCACAATAATTTATACTGTGATAATATAATTATATTATACATTATATGGTTTAATCAGCTTAATTTTAACTCCCCATCAAATTAGCAAGGAAATCACTTCAGTTACTTGGGGCTTCCCTATCCCAGCACAGTGTGGAGGTTCTAGAGTGTCATGGAGAGGCAAGGCCTTGGAGACCACATCTCCAGTCATCCTCCACATCAGTGACCCCTGAGGCACCCATTGTCCCAAGGGCAATCTTCTTCATCAGCCTGGGATGCTAAAGGGTTGGGAGCTGGACCTACAATATATTGTAGCCTGCCTGTTATAAATCACAATCCTCAAACACAGAAGTCTTCCCCACCCAAGTTCTGTATCTTTGTGCATTTGGGTCCCACTGTCAGGAATGCCTTCTGTTTTCTGCCCTGTATCCAGGGCTATTGGATATCTCTGAAACATTCTTTAAGACTTTTCTCAAGCATTACTATATCTTCCTTGATCACATTACCACACCCCCATGCTGGTGAGTCCATACCATCTTAAAATCTACAGGAGAACCAAAGTATTCGAGTTCCTTGTTAGTGATGGCCTTTCTTACTAGATCATGAGTTCCCCAAGAGAAAGACTCTGTTAATTTGACTCTGGTAATTAACTGCTGTATGCTTTAAATTTAGCACAAAATTCAACTGTGTAGAATGTGGTCCATCAAAATAAATATTTGATGAAAGAATCTCACCATTTTCTCTCCCTTTGTTACATTCTGTATTCCAGTTTTATTGAACTTTAAGTGTATTCTGTTGATCTCTGGTCCTTTCCTTCCCATGCCTTTGTATATTATGTCTCATATTATGCATCTGATATATATATATATTATACATATGCATTATGTATATGATATTGCAGGCAATACCAGGAAGTCAAATCATCATGTTGAAAAGTGATAAATGCAGGGAAAGAATCATGTTTTTTCTGCCTATTCTGCACAAATAATACCTCAGAGTTGATGGGAATGTTTCTCTTCCTAGAAGATAGAATTACAATGCCATCATTTTATGTTCCCCGATGAGCTAGTGGATCTAAGCAATGGCTATTGACATTAATAAAAATAATGAACTAAACACCATTTAACTCCTATTTGAATCACACATTGTTTATGAAACATTCTTGCCAACAACCAAACATGAATCCTATAAAACTCTACATCTAACTATCAGTTTACAGAAATTAAAAAATGGGCAGAGGATATGAACAAACATCTTTCCATGGAAGACATACAGATGGCCAAGACACGTGAAAAGATGCTCAACATCACTAACCATCAGAGAAATGCAAATAAAAACCTCAGGGAGATATCATATCACACCTGTCAGAAAGTCTATCATCAAAAATACCACAAATGATAAATATTGTTGAGGGTATGGAGAAAAGGGAACCCTAGTCCACTGTTGGTGGGAATGTGTTGAATTGACCAAAAATTTCCATCAGTGTTTAAGTAAAAATAAAAGACACATTTTTCATTTTCACCAAGAACTTTATTGTTCCACTACCTTCTGCCATTTTTCAGGTAACTTCTTAATTCCATCTTCCCAAAACTTGTTATATTTTTGAACAAAGAACTGTTTCAGGTATCTTTTACAATCTTCTATGGAAATGAAACATTTCCATTATGAGAATTTTGTAAAGACCAAAATAAATGAAAATCTGAAGATGCAATGTCTGATGAATGTGGCAGATGAATCAGAACTTCCTAGTCAATCTCTTAACAGTTTTTGCCCAGTCATCAAAGAAATATTCAGTCTTGTATTATTATTATTATCCTGATTGAAGATTATGCATTTTCTGTTGACTGCTTCTGGACACTTTTTGTGGAGTGCTGCTTTCAGTTGGTCTAATTGGGAGCAGTATTTGTTGAAATCAATCATTTGGTTTTCTGGAAGGAGTTTGCAATGGAGGACTGCCTTCCAATCTCATTGTGTACACAGTATCACCATCTTTGGATGAAGACAGGCCTTTGGTGTGGTTGGTGGTGACTCATTTCACTTGCCCCACGATCTCTTCTTTCCACATTATTGTACAGTATCCATTTTTCATCACCTGTCACAATTTGTTTTAAAAATGGAACATTTTCATTATGTTTAAGTAGAAAATCACATGTGGAAATATAGTCAAGAAAGTTTTCTTCACTTAACTTATGTGTAACCCAAACATCAAAGTGACTAACATAACCAAGCTGCGCAAATGATTTTCAATGCTTGATTTGGATATTTTGAGTATGTGTGCCATCTCCCACATGGTATAACATTGATTGTTCTCAATTAATGTCTGGATTTGATCACTGTCAATTTCAACTGGCCTACTAGACTGTGGAGCATTGTTCAGAGTGAAATCTTCAGCATGAAACATCAAAACCACTTTTGACACAGTCCCTCAGTTAAAACACCATCTCCATACACTGCAGAAAATTTTTTGTGCATTTCAGTTGGATTTTACCTTTCTTGAAATAATAAAGCATATTATGCTGAAGATTTTTTTCTTCCATCTTCAATATGAAAATGGCTACACAAAAATTCACCAACTCAGATAAGTTTTTTTTAAATGCACATTGATATGATAACTCTCACAATACAGTCTAAGAAAATTGCTTTGAGTGAAGTTAAAGACAAATATGCACTACTAGAACCATCTGACTATAAAAGAACTGAATGAGCTTCTTTTGGTAAACCCAGTAAATTGATGCAGCCACTATGGAAAACACTATAGAGATTCCTTAGGAAACTTAAAGTAGAACTAATATATGATCCAGCAATTGTCTCCTGGGCATATATCTGAAGAAAATGAAACACATTTGAAAAGATACATACAGTCCATGTTCATAGCAGCCTTTATTTATAATAGCCAAGATATGAAAGCAACTTAAGTGTCATCAATAGCCAAATGGATATATATACATATATATAATATGCATGCATATAATATTAATTTATATATATTATATACATAATGGGACATTATATATATTGTATATAATGGAATATTACTCAGCCATAAAAAGAATGAAATTTTGCCATTTGTGATAAGATGGATGGACCTGAAGAGTATTATGCTTAGAGAAATAAAGTCAGACATAGAAAGACAAATATAGTATGTTATTTATATGTGGAATCTAAAAAAGAAAACAGAAGAATGAATATAACAAAACAGAAATGGACCCACTGATGAAAAGAACAAACTAGCGGTTACCCATGGGGAGAGGGAACGGGAGTGGGATGGGACAGAGTAAAGGATTAAAATGTACAAACTACTATGTAGAAACTAAATAAACTACAAAGATACATTTTATAGCACCGGGAATACAGCCAATAATTTATAGTAACTTTAAATTGAGTATAGTCTATAAAAATATTGAATCCCTATGTTGTACACTTGAAAGTAATATAATATTATAAATCAACTATACTTCAATAAGATGAAGTGTGTAGATAACTTTAAAGGCAATACTTACAATTCCTTTAAAGTATTTTGCATTTCCAGTTGTAACATATTTACACAGGAGATTTTTATGACTACTGCCAATCTCAATACAAAATATTTTAAAGAGCCTGCTGCATCTTAGATGACTTGTTTTTATATAGAAGATATTCTTTATAAGGTGTCCATAGATGCGTGGATTTATCTCTGGGCTTTCTATTTTGTTCCATTGATCTATATTTCTGTCTTTGTGCCAGTACCATACTGTCTTAATGACTGTGGATTTGTAGTATAGCCTAAAGTCAGGTAGGTTGATTCCTCCAGTTCCATTCTTCTTTCTCAAGATTGCTTTGGCTATACGAGGTTTTTTGTATTTCCATACAAATTGTGAAATTATTTGTTCTAATTCTCTGAAAAAGACCTCTGGTAGCTTCATAGGAATTGCATTGAATCTATAGATTGCTTTGGGTAGTATACTCATTTTCACTATATTGATTCTTCCAATCCACGAACACGGCACATTTCTCCATCTGTTTGTGTCCTCTTTGATTTCTTTCATCAGTGTTTTATAGTTTTCTATATACAAGTCTTTTGTTTCTTTAGGTAGAAATACTCCTAACTATTTTATTCTTTTTGTTTCGATGGTGAATGGAGTTGTTTCCTTAATTTCTCTTTCTGTTTTCTCATTGTTAGTGTATAGGAATGCCAGGGATTTCTGTGTGTTGATTTTGTATCCTGAAACTTTGCTATATTCACTGATTAACTCCAGTAATTTTCTAGTAGAGTCTTTAGGGTTTTCAATATAGAGGATCATGTCATCTGCAAACAGAGAGAGTTTTACTACTTCTTTTCCAATCTGTATTCCTTTGATTTCTTTATCTGCTCTGATTGCTGTGGCCAAGACTTCCAAAACTATGTTGAAAAGTAGTGGTGAGAGTGGGCACCCTTGTCTTGTTCCTGACTTCAGGGGGAATGCTTTCAGTTTTTCACCATTGAGGATAATGTTTGCTGTGGGTTTGTCATATATAGCTTTTATTATGTTGAGGTATGTTCCTTCTATTCCTGCTTTTTGGAGGGTTTTTTTTTTTATCATAAATGGATGTTGAATTTTGTCAAAGGCTTTCTCTGCATCTATTGAGATAATCATGTGGTTTTTATTTTTCAATTTGTTAATGTGGTGTATTACATTGATTGATTTGCGAATATTGAAGAATCCTTGCATCCCTGGGATAAAGCCTACTTGATCATGATGTATGATTTTTTTTAATGTGTTGTTGGATTCTATTTGCTAGAATTTTGTTAAGGATTTTTGCATCTAAGTTCATCAGTGATATTGGCCTGTAGTTTTCTTTTTTTGTGGCATCTTTGTCGGGTTTTGGAATTAGGGTGATGGTGGCCGCATAGAATGAGTTTGGAAGTTTACCTTCCTCTGCAATTTTCTGGAAGAGTTTGAGTAGAATAGGTGTTAGCTCTTCTCTAAATTTTTGGCAAAATTCAGCTGTGAAGCCATCTGGTCCTGGGATTTTGTTCTTTGAAAGATTTCTGATTATGGTTTCAATTTCCGTACTTGTGATGGGTCCATTGATATTATCTATCTCTTCCTGGTTTAGTCTTGGAAAGTTGTACTTTTCTAGGAATTTGTCCATTTCATCCAGGTTGTCCAGTTTATTTGCATATAGTTGCTGATAATAGTCTCTTATGATCCTTTATATTTCTGTGTTTTCTGTTGTGATCTCTCCATTTTCATTTCTAATTCTGTTGATTTGGTTCTTCTCCCTTTGTTTCTTGATGAGTCTGGCTAATGGTTTGTCAATTTTATTTATCTTTTCAAAGAACCAGCTTTTGGCTTTGTTAATTTTTGCTATGGTCTCTTGTTTCACTTGCATTTATTTCTGCCCTGATCTTTAAGATTTCTTTCCTTCTCCTAGACCTGGGCTTCTGCATCTCTTCCCTTTCTAGTTGCTTTAGGTGTAAAGTAAGGTTATTTATTTGACTTTTTTCTTGTTTCCTGAGGTGAGCTTGTATTGCTGTGAACTTTCCCCTTAGCACTGCTTTCACAGTGTCCCATAGGTTTTGGGCTGTTGTGTTTTCATTTTCATTCGTTTCCATGCATAACTGAATTTCATTTTTGATTTCTTCTGTGATTTGTTGGTTACTCAGCAGTGTGTTGTTGAGCCTCCATATGTTGGAAGTTTTGAATGGTTTTCTCCTGTAGTTGATATCTAATCTCACTGCATTGTGGTCAGAAAAGATGCTTGGAATGATTTCAATATTTTTGAATTTACCAAGGCTAGATTTATGGCCCAGGATGTGATCTATCCTGGAGAAGGTCTCATGTGCGCTTGAGAAAAAGGTGAAATTCCTTGTTTTGGGGTGGAATGACCTATAGATATCAATTAGGTCTAGTGGGTCTATTGTTTCATTTAAAGTTTGAATTTCCTTGTTACTTTTCTGTTTAGTTGATTTATCCATTGGTGTGAGTGGTGTATTAAAGTCTCCCACTATTATTGTGTTGTTGTTACTTTCCCCTTTCATACTAGTTAGCATTTGCCTTACATATTGTGGAGCTCCTATGTTAGGTGCATAAATATTTATAATTGTTATTTCTTCTTCTTGGATTGATCCTTTGATCATTATGTAATGTCCATCTTTATCTCTTTTCACCACCTTTATTTTAAAGTCTACTTTATCTGATATGAGTATTGCCACTCCTGCTTTCTTTTGCTCTTTATTCGCATGGAATATCTTTTTCCAGCCTTTAACTTTCAGTCTATATGTGTCCCTAGGTTTGAGGTGGGTCTCTTGTAGACAACATATATAGGGGTCTTGTTTCTGTATCCAATCGGCCAATCTTTGTCTTTTGGTTGGGGCATTCAACCCATTTACATTTAAGGTAATTATTGATAAGTATGATCAAAAGGCAAGAATATACAATGGAGAAAAGACAACTTCTTTAACAAATGGTGCTGGGAAAACTGGACAGCCACTTGTAAAAGAATGAAACTAGAACACTTTCTAACACCATACACAAAGATAAACTCAAAATGGATCAAAGATCTAAGCATAAGACCAGAAACTATAAAACTCCTAGAGGATAACATAGGCAAAACACTCTCTGACATAAACCAAAGCGGGATACTCCATGACCCACCTCCCAGAATATTGGAAATAAAAGCACAAATAAACAAATGGGACCTAATTAAAATTAAAAGCTTCTGCACAACAAAGGAAACTATAAACAAGGTGAAAAGACAGCCTTCAGAATGGGAGAAAATAATAGCCAGTGAAGCAAAGGACAAACAATTAATCTCAAAAATATACAAGCAACTCCTGCAGCTCCATTCGAGAAAAATAAACGACCCAATCAAAAAGTGGGCCAAAGAACTTAACAGACATTTCTCCAAAGAAGACATAAAAATGGCTAACAAACACATGAAAAGATGCTCAACATCACTCATTATCAGAGAAATGCAAATCAAAACCACAATGAGGTATCACTTTACACCAGTCAGAATGGCTGCCATCCAAAAATCTACAAGTAATAAATGCTGGAGAGGATGTGGAGAAAAGGGAACTCTCTTACACTGTTGGTGGGAATGCAAACTAGTACAGCCACTATGGAAAACAGTGTGGAGGTTCCTTAAAAAACTGCAAATAGACCTGCCATATGACCCAGCAATCCCACTTCTGGGCATATACACCGAGGAAACCAGAATTGAAAGAGACACGTGTACCCCAATGTTCATCGCCGCATTGTTTACAATAGCCAGGATATGGAAGCAACCTAGATGTCCATCAACTGACAAATGGATAAGAAAGCAGTGGTACATATACACAATGGAATATTACTCAGCATTCAAAAAAAATTCATTTGAATCAGTTCTACTCAGGTGGACGGAACTGGAGCCCATTATCCAGAGTGAAGTAAGCCAGAAGGGAAAACAACAATACAGTATACTAACGCATATATATGGAATTTAGAAAGACGGTAACGAGAACCCAGCATGCGAGACAGCAAAAGGAACGCAGATGTATAGAACAGACTCGTGGACTCTATGGATTAGGGCAAGGGTGGAATGATATTGGAGAATGGCATTATTTATCATATGTGTAATCAATCGCCAGCCCAGGTTTGATGCTCGGGGCTGGTGCATCGAGATTTCCTGGGGGGAGGGAGGAGGGAGGGAGGAGAGAGGGGAGTTCTGGAGGGGGAGCATATGTAAACCCATGGCGATATCATGTCATTGTATGGCAAAACTAATAAAAAAAAAAAGAAGATATTCTTTAAGAGTTTATGCACTCTGAGCATTTCTGCATTTATGTATTCTGTCTAAATAACTCACCTATGAAGAAATCAGGAAATAATGTTCTCTCCAATGAATCTTTGGAATCCCTTTGCATAATTACAGTTAAAAGCAGCTGCTTCATCAGTAGTTACAATTCACAGTTATTTCCACAAAACATTTTTTTTGTTAAGAAAATGATTTTCTGCTGAGAATGCATCATCTCTGCTACATCTTTCCTTTGTGGTTTATAAAAAAAACAAATAGTTCTTTATGTAATTCATTTTGAAATCAAATTGAGAAAATGCCATCAGCTGAGACATGTTAGTAACGTTTGGACCTTCCTCCATCTGCATCGCCAAATCCCTAGGTGGGTGGTTTCTTTCTAATTCTCATGTCCATTCATCTGTATTAACTTGGGCATTTTTCAGTGATTTTATGCCAAAGGCATGCATTTAAATAGATAACTATATTTTTAAATGATTTTCTGTATATTCCTTTAGCCTTTTGTTGTGACAAGAAGAATAAGCATGTCCCCAAAAGTATCTGGCTTTCTGTTTTTCATCATCAAGTAACAAACCTCAAAACAGCTTTTATACATTGACTATTTTAATTACTAAAACTGTGTAAAGTCTCGTTGTGTTTCTTACTATTATCTATGTTGTACAAAGGTTTATTGTTATTGTTTGGTCCCTGAGACATGTCCGAATCTTTTGCAACCCCTTGGACTATGTAGCCCATCAGGTTCCTGTGTCCGTGGGATTTTCCAGGCAAAAATAGTGGACTGGATTGTCATTTCATTTTCCAGAGGATCTTCCCAACCCAGGGATCAAACCTGCATCTCCTGCATTGGCAGGCAGATTCTTTACCATTGAGCCACCTGGGAAACCACCTGGGAAACAATAGATATTTATTGTTACGTTCTATTTTCCTCCAAATTCTTCATACTAAGTATGAGAGTCACCAGGGGCCATGTGGGTGATGAGTAAGTCTTAATTCTTTCCGTTGAAAATCTTTAGACTTAATATTTTTCTGATTTGTTTTTTATTATTAAAACAATTTTAAAAATCAAAACAGAAGCAGACATTTTAGTATTTCTCTCTGTGATCCAAGTTCTGTTCTACAAGCCTCTGGTGTAGGGAACCCACTTTGAAATCCCTCTTCTCTCTTGTAAACTCTTCCTGTGCGTGTGTGCATGCTCAGTCACTTCAGTCGTGTCTGACTCTTTGTGACACTATGTCAGGCGCCTCTGTCCTTGGAATTCTCCAGACAAGAATACTGGAGTGGGTTGCCATGCCCTCCTCCAGGGGATCTTCTCCACCCAGTGGTCAAACCTGTGTCTCTTGCATTGAAGGTGGATTCTTTACCTGCTGAGCCACCTGGGAAACCCCAAACTCTTCGTTTAGAGACTAAAGTTGTAATCATATTTGTAAAGCTAGATCCAAGTTCAACATTTGGCACATGATAAACATCTGCTTATGGAGCTAAAAAGAACTGAAATATTAGACATTGATTAAGTTATATATAGTCTTACTCTTTCAGAAGAGAAAATTTTGCCTGATTCACTTAGCTTACTGTCTAAGGTTTATTTCACTTGCTTTTGAATGACACTGATTATACACGTATCCATATTTAACAGTAACACTCATTTCATTTTAGTATAGTTCTTGAAAATGTGTCCCTAAATAACTGAAATCTGATTTAGAACGTTACAAATACCTGCTTAATTTAAAAAGGAGACTCTGACCATTAAAAAAATATATATTGTACTGTTCTCAGTGTCATTTCCTGTATTTAAGGAAGCAAGAGTCAAACTACAAAACCACTACTGAGGCATAATATGTGTGTTTCTCTTAGATATGTAAAGACTACCACCAAACGAAAAATATTCCTTAGCTTCCACTTAATAATATTATTAGATTTAATCTCTAAAAACATACCTGAAATTTAAGATGTCTCCATTATTAACCACTGTTTATTGGCCTTAAATAAAAAGATGATTTCTACCTTAAGGATTTGCTACATGACTTAAACTAGAGGCTGAATGGAATTAATTCAATGTAGAGATCCAGTTTTAGCTACATTTGTAGTTCATAGTTACAATCATAAGGAGACCATAACACTTAAGTTATGACACTTGAAATTCCACATCCCAACCAGCCCATATTTATGGAGCACCCACCTTGTGGAAAATGCTGCTGTGGCACCATGGATAGAAAAAGTAACCACTTTACTACAAGGAATGAACACATAAGGAATGGGACATCACAGAGTCAGACCCTCAGTATCATGTTAGTCTCTCTGATGGATAATTGAAGGGAACATTAATAACTGAAGTAATTCAAGTATTTTTATTTTTTAAGACTTTAAGTTCTCATTTCTGATTCTGTCACACCCTGAATGCTAATTGCAACATCTTGAGGATCCTAACAAAGGTTGTTCATCATTTCTATCCCAGGTCTTTGAGATGCTAAGGCAAGTTTCCCAGATTCTATTTGCTTGAGAGCTCTTAGTTCCCTTCCGTAAAACAGTGAATAGGAATTAGGGCTTGGTTCCCAGAAAACAAAACTGAAACTCTCAATCAAGGAAGGAGAAAGGAAAGCTGTTCCTATATTTAGGAGGGTGCCCCCAAAATAAAAGGAGTAACCAATGATAATGAAAGGGCCATCTTCAACTGGAGGGTAGTAGGCACCACTGAGCAGGATATATAAATAACAAACACGTCAGGAGCATTAAAGACGAAGTTTAGAAAGACAAGATTGTCAGGAAACCAGCATCAATTAGATGTATGTTCCAAAACAGAATTAGTTACACGAGTGTTACAAGAAGGCTGAGTATATATCTGGATAGGTGTGTAGAGTTTGTTTGAGGGAATTTTAATCTGTGGCTTAACAGAAGGAGGTATCATCTTAACATTTTGGTGGAGCTGGGGCAAAGAACAGATTGCCCAAAATTATACTTGGAAATCTCACCATAAACAAGGCAGAACAACTGTAAAGACTAGTCCAGGGTATAGTAGGGGAGGTGAGACTGGGAGATCCCAGTAATAAGATAGGAAAAATAGTTTTAGGAAGTTGTCATGGAAGATAAACAATGAATAACTGGGGCCCGTGTTTCCCCTGGAGGTGGAGGACATTCTCATGTCCAAAACTCAGAGAAGAAGTAGTGACTTAGAAGACAAACATCCAGTTGATAAGAGGCAAAGCTTTCTCTTTGTCTTTTGCCTTAATTTTAAAACAAATAGACATTAGAATACTACCACAAGAGAGCAAAGGGAGTTAGAAGTCACCTCCTGCAACATTTGTTTTGTGTTTGTCTGTTTATTAATAGACATTATGTACATATAGCCCGAGCCTGGGAATGCAGTTAGCATATTCTGTGCATCACTGAGGTTATATTTTTTCTTGGGGAGACTTAAGTGATGCCAAAATGATTCATTGATATAGTCTCAGATAATGACTGATGCTATTAAGAAAATAAAGCAGTGTAGAATGTGAGCATGAATGGGCAGGGGATAGTGGGGCCTTTTCAGGGAAAGTGGTCAGATGATAGTGAGAGGAGGACTTGAAGCGGACTTTAATGTGAAGAACTGAACTAGCCAGAACCTCTGGGAACAGAGTGTTCTAGGAGAGCAAACAGAAAATGAAAAGCTGCAGAGGCTGGCATGTGCTTGGTGTGCTTGGGAGAGAGAAGATCAGTATGGAGGGGAATAGGTCTGGGAGTGGTGGACAGGATTGCAGAGGTTGGCAGCAACTGCGTCCTGTACATCTTCACAGTGTATTTTGAGGAATCGGGTTTTATTCCAGGTGCTATAGGAAGCAATGGAGGGTTTTGAGTAGCAAGCAGTGTGATATGATTTCATGCTTAAAAATTATCTGTTTTTTCTTTTGCTTTGTGATAATGAGAGCTACAGCTGTATCTCTAATGCCCTACATCCCTTTCTTATCACTGATGTCACCATGGCATGGAGCATATGCCAAATATTATCCTAAGTATTATTCCAGAAATACATGTTTTCAAGACGACTTTACTGTGGACAATTTTAGCAAGACAATGAATAAAAACAATCAGGAAAGGTGAATTCTACGAAGGAAAACTTTCAATGTATAAAATGTTCCCAAAGACAGTAAATTTCTTCTGATAGTAGAAGATCTAGTAACAATGGTGTATACTTTTCTCTTGGGAAAAAAAAAAAACCTGGTACCAAAATTTCCCCAAAGATTATCACAATTAAAATAACATACTGGAACAGAATTCTGGCAAGAGATGAGTGTTTCCTGATTCCGGGTCTGCTCCTCAGTGTTCTCTCAGTCACTGCTGCCTTCTTTTTGGCACATTTCTTATTGTACATTTCCTATTGCACATTCCCTGCTGCATATATCCTGTTGTACATTTCCTATTGCAGCCAAATATACTACTTATTTGCCACCAAGACTGACACAATTATTTCCATCCTACAGGCTTCTTTCCTTTTCACTCAGGTCATCATTGGCCATGTCTCTATTTGTCCAAATGGAAGTGTTAGTCGCTCAATCATGTCTGACTCTCTGAAACCCCATGGACTGAATACTGAAGTGGGTAGCCATTCCCTTCTCCAGGGAATCTTTCTGACCCAGGGACCAAACACGGATCTCCTGCATTGCAGACGGACTCTTTACCTTCTGAGCCACCTAGTAAATTCTAGTTACCAATAAATATAATCTTGTGATCATTTATGTGCTTATATTAAAAACTATATTCAGGACAGGCAAACTCTGGAAGATAACATTTTCACATACAGAAAATAGGTTGAATCCCTCCCACTTAAAGTTGTGTGTTGCTTAGCAAATTATCTAACCTGTCTGAACCTCAGTTTCCACAAGGGAATGAGACTGTGATGGGCTTCCCAAGTGGCTCAGTGGTAAAGAATTCACCTGACAATGCAGGAGACACAGGAGACACAGGTTCAATCCCTGGGTCAGAAAGATGCCTGGAGAAGGAGATGGCAACCCACTTCAGTATTCTAGCCAGGATAATCCCATGGACAGAGGAGCCTGACACGCTACAGTCCATGGGGTCACAAAGAGTCAGACATGACTAAGCATGCATGCATTCCTATTTCTAAGACTATAATAAGGGTTAAGGGGGAAAATATAAAACTTATTTCACATTCTCATACCCTAAACATGGTAAATATGCTTAAATGGTAGCTTTTATTATTTAAGTGGTTAAAATAACAATTACCAGTGCAGCCTCATATTTTAATTAAAAGAAAGAACATAGTGAACCTATAGCCATTTCTGGTGCCTGAACCATCTAAAGAAATGCAGAGACCCACCCACAAGGGCTTATAAGAAAGGTCAAAAGGTTATAAGAACGTGAAAATTTTAAACCAAAATTTAGATAAATTCAACACAAAATAGCTCAACTTTCAAATATGTGTTTTAAGAGTTAAAGAACATGGATAAGAAATATAAGACTGAATATTTATGAAAGAGAACAATCTCTCAGAATGATTTCTTTATGATGGTCAGTTTTATTTAATATTCTTCTGTGGACACACTTAAGTAAAATCTTATGAAACTCAAGAAATTATTTTTCTGAAGGTTAGCACCTAGATTATTTTAAAATGACATTTCTTAGTTTTTGAAAGAGATCATTTTTTTTTCTCTCCAAAGGAGTTAAACAATTCCTTGGCCTTCACCTCTGAACCCTCACCTTCCCAAAAGACATCTCCAGCAATCCACAAACTCTCCCATATGGAATGATTTAATTTGACAAAGGACAAAAATACCAATTAACTTTATTTTAATTGACTCAACTGTGTGATGTCTGGAAAAGTTGATGACTCAAAAGAAAATCTGACAAGAATGTTTTCAGATCAGAGGGAAATTGCAAAACTTTTGGCTGTGCACCAAATAGGCAAACTTTGGCAACATCCTGTAATAAACACCAGGAGAAAATTGTTAGGTATGCAACAATTTATTCAGGACAATCTTTAAAAGGTTTCCATTGGATAAAACAGCTTTTTCTTCTTTTCATTTAATCCTGAATGCCCGTCTGTGTTTAGTATTCTTCACAATGAACTACTAATTAGAACCAGACCTCATGCAAGCATCTCTGAAATTCTCCCCAGTAACTGTTGACCTGTAACACCCTCATGATTTCTACTGTGGGCCACTATTTTCCAAGCACTTGTCTTTTAAAAAAATTGTCCTATATCAGTAGATTAGGATTGAATTGCAAACTTGACTTTTCCCTTGGTATGTGTGTGTGCTTAGTTTCTCAGTCATGTCTGACTCTTTCTAACCCCTCGACTGTAGCCCGCCAGGCTCTTCTGTCCATGAGGATTCTCCAGGCAAGAATACTAGAGTGGGTTGCCATGCCCTCCTCCAGGGGATCTCCCCAACCCCGGGATCGAACACAGGTCTCCCACGTTGCAGGCGGATTCTTTACCTTCTGAGCCACCAGGGAAGTTTTCCGTAGTACAGAGTTTCCAGACCAGTCTGTATCACATGTGTCTAACATGGGAAAGGTGAGAATACCAAAAAGCTATTTGGTATAATGGTCCTGAGCTTGGGTTCCAGTGCTGATCTAGATTTCTATTTTAATAACAGATTTTCTGCTTATTAACTGAGTGACCTTGGGCCTGATAGTTAATCTTTTTAAACCTCAGTTTCTCACCTGCAAAATGGAACAAATTATTAATTCCTCTAATTTAGGTTTATATCAAGGGTTAAAAAATAAATCATGCAAAGTGTTTAAGCACAGTGAGTATAATTAAGTTTTACAAACTTATCAGTTTAGAAGAAACAAAAGATAGTTTTGTTTATATGCATTGGGTCAAATATATGACCAGACCAAAATTTTTATATCACTTCACAAGGCAGTTAACTGGAAAAACATCAATCCCTTCTGATAAACATTAATTAATTTTAACTTATGGAATGTATCTGAATCTAGTTTCAGCACTCAAATCAAAACTGACTGGACCAAATTTGTCTGTAAACATCACTTCAGGTAGACTTGATTCTGAAATCACAAATTTTTGTTGTGTATTTCTGAAACCTAATTCAACAACTGTCACAGAGCCAAGAATCACCAAATATAAGAAAAATAATACATTACTTTTTTAAGGCTCCTCTCATTTTTATTTATTCAGATTGGTTTACCCACCTAAAAATGGTGAAGTGATTTGTAAGGAGTTCCCATATCTGAAGAAATTTATATATATTGAAAGGCATGAAAAAATAAAGCCACACCCCTAAAAAGAGGGGAATTCTAGGTTCCTAGATAGAGGCGACCTAAAATGATGTGTTCACTGCTCTCTAAGTCAATCAGGGGACTCCAAAATACAACCTAGATGTTCCAAAATAATTGAATCCAATCAGGATGAATAAAATGATTCATCTTCAATGGAATGTAAAGGGAGACCAGAGTGATCCTAAAGGTGACACATTATAATAAGGCAAAGAGAGTTCTAAACTGACATCTTGCATGGTATCTAAGAACGGGCAGAATTTTAAAAATGACTTCAAAAAATTGTCCCATTTTGCTCCAGAGATTTAATAGAAAAACTTAGATGAAGCATCTGGGTGCTCTTTCAGGGACCTTCCTTTAACAGTATCCACGGCTTTGTGTGGATCACAATGAACTGTGGAAAATTCTGAAAGAGATGGGAATACCAGACCACCTGACCTACCTCTTAAGAAACCTGTATGCAGGTCAGGGAGCAACAGTTTGAACTGGACATGGAACAACACACTGGTTCCAAATAGGAAAAGGAGTACATCAAGGCTGTATATTGTCACCCTGCCTACTTAACTTATATGCAGAGTACATCATAAGAAACGTTGGACTGGAGGAAGCACAAGCTGGAATCAAGATTGCCAGGAAAAATATCAATAACCTCAGATATGCAGATGACACCACGCTTATGGCTGAAAATGAAGAAGAACTAAAGAGCCTCTTGATGAAACTGAAAGAGGAGAGTGAAAAAGTTGGCTTAAAGCTCAACATTCAGAAAACTAAGATCATGGCATCCAATCCCATCACTTCATGGCAGATAGATGGGGAAACAGTGGAAACAGTGGCTGACTTTATTTTTCTGGGCTCCAAAATCACTGCAGATGGTGATTGCAGCCATGAAATTGAAAGACACTTACTCCTTGGAAGGAAAGTTATGACCACCCTAGACAGCATATTAAAAAGCAGAGACATTTCTTTGCCAACAATGGTCCATCTAGTCAAGGCTATGGTTTTCTTAGTGGTCATGTATGGATGTGAGAGTTGGATTACATAGGAAGCTGAGTGCAGAATAATTGATGCTTTTGAACTGTGGTGTTGGAGAAGACTTTTGAGAGTCCCTTGGACTGCAAGGAGATCCAACCAGTCCATTCTAAAGGAGATCAGTCCTGGGTGTTCATTGGAAGGACTGATGTTGAAGCTGAAACTCCAATACTTTGGCCACCTGATGCAAAGAACTGACTCATTGGAAAAGACCCTGATGCTGGGAAAGATTGAGGGCAGGAGGAGAAGGGAACAACAGAAGATGAGATGGCTGGATGGCATCACTGACTCGATGGATGGGTCTGGGTGGACTCAGGGAGTTGGTGATGGACAAGGAGGCCTGGTGTGCTGCGGTTCATGGGGTCACAAAGAGTTGGACACGACTGAGTGACTGAACTGAACTGAACAAGGACTGGAGAGCTTTAGAAAAGATGCTTCAGAGTTAAAAAATGTGCAGTACTAAAGAAGTACTTTTCACCTTGGTCCCTCCTTGGTACCTTACAGAAATATATCATCCTTTAAGGGAAAATCAAACTTAATCACTACATGAAACTCTTATTTCCCAGTGAGCAGTTTCATTTCTCTCTTCAGATGTTGCAAAATCTAGTTTAGATTTTGTCATTAATTTGAACTCTTAACTTGATGCCTTGAAGACCTGTGACATGGAAAGGAAGTCTCAAACCAAAGACACTAGGTGGCTTATGGCAACAATTCTCAGTTCAAGATGGTCTGCTTTCTGAGACTTATATCTTGATGTTTATAAGTGTGAAGACAAAAAGGTAAGTCAAGAATACTTTTGTAGCTTGACATATAAAAGAAAATGCTTAAAAATTTGGGATATGATCAAGATTATCAATTTTACAATTCTGTAATCCCAAGTAATTTTAATAGAAGATGGCAGATTTTCTCATACACTGGGAACAGATGTGTCAATATTGTCATACTTTTAAGTTCTCTAAAAGAAATTACATGCTTGGCAGAGTGCATACTGTGTTATACATAGTGAAAGTGAAAGTTGGTCAGTGATGTCCATTTCTTTGCAGCCCCATGGACTGTAGCCTGGCAGGCTCTGTCCATGGAATTCTCCAGGCAAGAATACTGGAGTGGGTAGCCATTCCCTTCTCCAGGAGAATCTTCCCAACCCAGGGATTAAAGCCAGGCCTCCCACATTGCAGGCAGGTTCCTTACTGTCCGAGCAACCAGGGAAATCCATACATACACATACATAAATTTATATATGAGAGAAAGAAAAAGAAGGAAGGAATAAAGGAGAAAGGAAAGAAAGAAAAAGGAAAAAATAAGGATTCAGATAATTTTCCTTTGTGTCAGGTTACCAGTTGATAAGATCTCTCTGGAAGGAGGTTTCTGAAAGGCATTCCAAACTCTTACCAATGACTGATGATGCTGTAGAATTCATGTTTAACCAATTTTCAGATGACACAAAGGAAAGGAGGCTATCTAACTTATTGACTATCTGTCAGGTCTCTGCCTCACTACCACCAAAAATAAGATACATGGGGTGAGGAGATGAATTTAATAGGTTTTAAAATTATATTTTAAATATAGAAGGGCATATGTGGTCATTTCAGTCATTTCAGTCGTGTCCGACTCTTTGCAACCCCATGGACTGTAATCTGCCAGGCTCCTCTGTCCATGGGATTCTCCAGGCAAGAATACTGGAGTGGGTTGCCGTGCCCTTCTCCAGGGAATCTTCCTGTCCCAGGAATCGAACCCAAGTGTCCTGTGTCTCCTGCACTTTAGACTGATTCTTTACCGCTGAGCCACCAGGGAAGCCCATAGAAGGGCTTAGTCACTGAAAAAGACATATTTGGAAAAATATCAATCAAGACATAAAGTAAAGTAAAACTTACAGGATTCTTTCCCATCCTCTGGACTCCTACTCACTCCCCAAATATAATCACTCTTCAGTGCTTCTTGCCCAATCCTTTTGGACATTTTTCATGTGAATATAAGTATAATATGTAGATATACTTATATGTATGTATATATAGAGATTCACACACTAATTCTTGTTAACAATTGCATAACAGTTTACTATGTAGTGCCTCTAATTTCCTGTAAATTGAAAGTCAGTTTATTTAAATGTAATGCTAAAACATCCTGATACACCAATCTTTGTACATTGACATAAACTTTCGAAAGTGGACTTATTAGATCAAAGGGTAAAAACTATAGGTGATCTACTAGAAAATCCCAATAAATATCTAAATTTAAATTTCATTAAAAAGTCTCCAAACAACAAATATATATATAAATAAAATAGTCAAAATATAACACAAATATAAAATAGATGAAATGAGACATAGAGGATACAGTGAAATAATAAAAAAAAGTATCATATTCAAGAATCAGAAAAAGAAAATTCAGAGAATATAGGAGAGACAAATTGAAAATAAAATGGCTGAGAAAGTTATAGAACCAGCACAAGGTATAAATGGTTAGATTCAGGAATGACAACAAATCTGCAACTAGGGCTCATCCAATAAAACTATAGGACACCAAATAAAGAAAATTTAAAAGCAAGTAGGGAGAAAAAATGGCTAACATAGTATGGAAATAAAGTTAGAGTGACAGTAAACATCCAGAGATCAACATTGAAGATAATGCTGAAACAGAACATAGGTTTAAAAGCATAGGATTTTAAGTTGAGAGTAAATTCATTTTTAGTCAAAATTAAGAAGTGACTTCCAAAATAAACTAATATGAACTTAGACCTTATTGATAAAAAAAAAAGATAGGAACTGTATTAGAATAAAAGGAAAGGGTTTAGAATGTGCTCTATTTACATAAAATCACAATGGGAATGTCGAGCTTAGCTCTGGTACTATCATTGTTTCAAGTGAAGAAACTCAAGATTCTGTGATTTCAGGAGCAGCTGAAGAAATTGAGAATATTTAACAGAAGAAACAGATAGAGATCATGACAGTTATTTTTAAGTAGTGTCAGTCTGAGTGGCAGCCACACGGAAGACTATATGGGATAGATCTGAGTGACCGTACATGGGGACTACATGTGGATTGTCATATTTTGAGGAAAAAAGATGGCCTGATCATTAGAGCTAAACAGAGATGTTCTAATGAACTCTTCCAAAAAGTAGTGAGATTCCTATCTGTACAGATGTTCAGAAGAAAAGCCAGAACACTCTCAGCAAGTAGGCTGTAGAGAGAATTCAGGAAATATATGGGAAAAAATAAAATAAACTATAAAAATAAGTTTTAAATTAGTTAACCTGGAAGAATTTGAGTATCCACTGAGGGTGATTCTCTGGAGAGAAAAATAGAAATGAATGGAAATCAGCTTTCCTAAAATCCCATCTTAGCCAACAAAGACCTCTTCCTGACTATACCACCAAATAACCAAAACTATCAACATGTAATTATTAAAATACTGATCTCTTTTCTAAGCTTAAAAGAAAAAAGAGTCCTTCTTATTTATATAGGCTTCCCTAGTTTCTCAGATGGTAAAGAATCTGCCTGCAATGTGGGAGACCTGGGTTGGATCCCTTTGGGAATATCCCCTGGAGGAGGGAACAGCCCGCTACCCACTCCAGTACCAGAGAAGGCAATGGCACCCCACTCCAGTACTCGTGCCTGGAGAATCCCATGGACGGAGGAGCCTGGTAGACTGCAGTCCAGGGTCGCGAAGAGTCGAAGCAACTTAGCAGCAGCAGTAGCACCCCAGTACGGCCTTTTTCGTTTTAAATGACGTTAGGTACATGTACTAAACTTCTTCAGTCCCATGACCAGAGCCAAAGAAAAAAACTATCGAAGCTCTAATGGCCGGTGCCAATTTGGGGAGAATGGATTTCCGTATTTTCAATCAGGTGTGTTTTGTTCTATGTTACGTTATTTCTTCAGATCCCTTAGTGGGGCTGAGGTGAGCACACTTTGACCTGCTGAATCAAAGTTCTATAAAGCAGCTGCTAAGTTGCGTCAGTCGTGTCCGACTCTGTGCGACCCCACAGACGGCAGCCCACCAGGCTCCCCCGTCCCTGGGATTCTGCAGGCAAGAACGCTGGAGTGGGTTGCGATTTCCTTCTGCAATGCATGAAAATGAAAAGGGAAAGTGAAGTCGCTCAGTCGTGTCCGACTCTGCGACCCCACAGACGGCAGCCCACCAGGCTCCCCCGTCCCTGGGATTCTCCAGGCAAGAACACTGGAGTGGGTTGCCATTTCCTTCTCCAGTGCATGAAAGTGAAAAGGGAAAGTGAAGTCGCTCAGGGAAAGTGAAGTCGCTCAGTCGTGTCCGACTCTTAGCGCCCCCATGGACTGCAGCCAAGCAGGCTCCTCCGTCCATGGGATTTTCCAGGCAAGAGGACTGGAGTGGGGTGCCACTGCCTTCTCCGCTATAAAGCAGAGATGGCACTAAAAATAGGAGAGCCGCCATTCTGTGGAATAAGCCCTAGATCCAAGTGCTCACTCTGCTGTGTACTAATTACACAGCTGACCTTAAGCTGTGTGACCTTAAGCAAGTTACTTCACCTCTTTCAAGCGTCAGTTTTCCTGTCTCTAAAACCAAGATCATGGTAGCCATCTTTCAGGGCTATTGGGAAGTTTAAATAAGAGGGAAAAACCCTAGCTCAGTTCCAGTACATAGTTAGTTCTTGTTATGTGTCACTTTTCTTCTCAACTAATTATGTATGTTTGTCTTTAAGCAATGGACAAAATAGTTTCACAAGAGCAAGCTGCACGAGTGTAAGTACAAATCTGGTTGTTTACCATCACATACTCAGGGCTTAGCACAACGTGGGCCCTCAAAAATAAAATATTATAATTTCTAACATAACCATATCACTAATTTGAAAAAACAAAATGTTCAGATTAAAATTTCCCTGCCACTTTGTGACTTGAGCTAGTATACTAAAGCAATGATACTGCCTCAAAATTAGGAAAAAACTAGCCTTTTGGATTGTAAATACTAGATCTCAGCAGAAGCTCTATTTTCTTATCTTCCAATACACAGAGGCCAAATTCTCTATAGGACAGCTTCTTAGGACAGGCCAAAACCCCAAGGGCCCTAACATCTGACCAGCAAGAGCTGCCTTTTAAGTGTGTATTTGTATTTGTCATTTGCAAAAGCCACCTTCCCGTTTCAGCCTGAGTCTAGGGCCACAAAATCCATCTGGTTTGCATTTCACTCCAAGATGTAGAACCAGGTGTCTTTCATGTGTGTTTAACTTTAGAAGGAGAGTGTACCACAAGACTCGGAACGACTTGAAGTGGTTTAATAACACAGATAAAGGTTACTGTATTGCCGAAATACAATCACTTGTTGTTGCTCTTATCGTTGTTGGTATGGGCTGACTTTAAATTTTCTTTCAACTTGTAAGCTTGGAATGACAGACAGTAAGCCTGATTTTAGATACACATTGAGCTCACATACATTCACAGAGGATTCATAGAGGATTGTCTGCACTCAATGAGAATTTCAGAAACTAGACCAGAAAAAAACAAAGAGAGAGAGAGAGAGGGAAGGAGGGAGGGAAAGTGGAGTTGGAGAGAAAGATCCTTCACTAACATCTTTATCAAACAATTAGTCATCCTTGAGGAATGTGGTTCAGTTTCTTTGATAGCATGAAATTTAAGCAAAAGAATAAGTATTACACTCTATACAGAAATCAAGCTGTCTTGGGGGAAAACTTTTTGATAAATGAAAAGCAATTTCATCTCCTTTTATACAGAGTGCTATAAAATGATTTCCATTGGGAGAATGAGTCCACTTTTAATTAAAATAGAGCCCATGCTATGAGTCCACATAGAGTGTTTTCATTCTGCTCCCCAAACCCATCATCAAAAAATCACTAATCACATATAACTTTCCTAGTGTTAACACAATATATGACATTTTACATGCAAAAGGAAGTAAATATACCAAACAAGTGACTGCCAAAGAGAGAGTCCTTATTTTGCAGAATCACTAGCGCTAAGAAATAAACTTATTTGTCTTAAAAATGCAAATCAACAATGATATTTCTTGACTACCCTAAAATAGAAACTGACATAAACATGACAGAATAGGCATATACGATCTATGTGGAATTAAGACGTTACCAACTGAACCTATTTTAACCAATTGCTAGTTAACTAACATTTTAAAAAAATGAAAAATGTGATTTATTATAGATCAACCAGGTCTGAGTCTAAAATTTCCTTTCAAAGTCGTCTCGAAAATGTATGTCCTGTTTTTAAGGGACCAGCTTTCAAGAAATACAGTCCTTGGTTGTCAATCACAAACCCTCAACCTGTATTTCTTGGCTGAAAGATAACCCTTCCCAGAATGCAGAGACACAAAGGTCAAGTTTACAAGGTACAATGATTCCTATCATGTTTTTTTTTATTAATATGTATTTTTTATTTATTTATTTATCCTTTATTAGTTTTGCCATACAATGACATGATATCACCATGGGTTTACATAAGCTCCCCCTCCAGAAACCCCCTCCCTCCTCCCTCCCCCCGGGAAATCTCGATGCACCAGCCCCGAGCATCAATCCTGAGCTGGCGATTGATTAGACATATGATAATTAATATGTTTCAATGCCATTCTCCCATATCATCCCACCCTTGCCCTCATCTACAGAGTCCACGAGTCTATTATATACATCTGCGTTCCTTTTGCTGTCTC